>JAPMOR010111306.1:0-15478 GCA_026543865.1 Argiope aurantia | reverse complement strand
TCTCGAGGATCTCTGCTATTTTCAATAAAATTAATGGACAACTTTTCTTCCCATCTAGTGGAAGGCCTGTAAGAAAAATTTTGTCAGTTTTCTTTTATGCAGAGAAACGTAGATTTTCTGGAAATAGTCACGCTAATGATGTTATGGACTTTTAAAAGATGACTTAACTGATTAAAATAAGAATTTCTTAGATAAAGAATTATAAAATCCAACCATTTTATTGCATCGAATGTAAATGTTGTTTTAATAGCCCGGTAATAATTAATATGTGATATAATGCTAAATTCCGGATAAGGAAAAGCTATAAGTCATTGCCATGTAATAGACTTCAGTAAATTTTGGAAAGAAAAATTATTATTTAAAAAGAATATTCTATTGTATATAATTGAACTATTTAAGTTCAGTGAAAAGTCTCTCTTTTGAAGTTTGTTATGTGGTAATTTATTGCACGTAAAACTGCCAAAAGGAACGCAAATGAATAAAATGTTATCAAAAGGGTATTAAATAAATATGGTGAATATTTGTATGAGAGAGAAAAAGAAGGCTTGTTTCGAAAACACTGTATACAAAAACAATGGTAACAATAAAATCAATGGTTTTTTTCTGTCGTTAGCAAAAAATAAATGCCAAATATCTTTCGAATTTTCATGTATATTTTGTCTGTAGTGATCTATTTCTAAATTGGTCACGTCAATACTTTTTTATCTAATAAGGAAAGTATTTGTTTGATCAATAATATCAAATTTTGAGTATATTCAAATCAAGCTTAAAAATCTTTGAAAAATTCATTCATTTAAAGCTCATTAAATTTTACTTTTAATTGTAAACGTATTTGAATTTCGAATAACCGATTACTGGATATATTAGGTTTTGGAACTAAACACTGGGGGTTCCGCGTTAGGCTTGACCTCCTAACCGGAACATATGCTTTTCCCCTCTAGGGCACTCAATGACGAAAGCTGATGTGAGCATTGTAGACCTTGACCCACATGGGGCTGTCGTGCCACTGAGAGTTGTATTAGGTACGGTTTCTATATATATATGTAAGAATATAATCTATATCTATAGGCTAGGTATTAATAAATAATTTTAAATATAATTTTTAAAAGAAAATGCGAATATTTTAGAAATATATATATATATATATATATAATATTTGTTATGATTGCTGAATAAATTGTATTAAACGATTGTCTTTAATTAGATAAGCTTTAACTTATTCAGGTTTCTATCTATTATAAAAATATCATAATGAATGGAGTCACAGCTGATTAAACAACATTAAATTCTTTTTTAATCAATTATAGAAATATTTTATAGTGTTTTTTTTAACTATTTATTCCATTTTTGTGAAGCATTTCTAATTTTCAGGGCAAAGGATAATAATCAACAAGCAAACGATAATAATCAAAATTTTGCTTTGATTATTAGTTAGTTTCTTAAAATTATGCTATTAATTCCTGTTTATTTAATATTGTTATATCAAATAGGAAATATACATTTATAATACACGATTTATATTTAAACATCAATTTCATAAATCGTTTTCATTGTGTAATCTTTTGTGTTAGAAATGTCTACATTTTTTTAAAAAATCTTTCGAAAAAATGGAGCTCAGTTTTCTTGTAAACGTTAAGAACATACAATCGATTTTTTAATGCAGCAAAGCGAACTTTGAATATATTTGAGGCATTAAATTCCCTTGTATGTGATATTTGGATGGAAGCCAACTTTTTTGTTCCACAAATGTAACCAAACTTGCATCCGCCGCAACTGGATGTTTGGGATAAAGATCAAGAAATAGGCTGGTTATCGTTTATGAAAGCTTTCGTTTGAAGCGAAAGCAATTATAAAGAAAGCATTATTAATTTTATTCTTTGCTTTCCAGTTCTTGAATTTCCATTTTTAAAAAAGATTCATTGTTTTAAAATTATTAATAAATTCATTGCAAAAAAATAAATTTCAAGCTTATGCAGTTGAATTTTGTTGGAATGGTAACAAAGCAATTTATCAACTGGAATTTTTGGCCTGTCATCTGCAATATTTATATGCTCGTTTAATTATAAATTCTATGCTAAATGGAGGATGTGACAGTTTGTAAGCTGGCTTACTAAAAATCTGAAAGTGGAAGCCAAATGTTAAGACTGAAAAATGAATAAAATTTATTTTTAAAGTGATTTATCAAGATAGTTTAGAAAATTAGTCTTTTTAATTTTGGATATGTTTAAATTTAATGAAAGGGAATTCTAAGAAAAAAGATTAATCTATTTGTAAGTAAAGTTTCAACTATACTTATTAAGTATAACATTTAAAATATATAATTTGAAACTAAATTTAGTAATATTTATATGCATTCATTTAATAAATGCAGGGAATAGATTAAAGTATTAAAATTAAACATTCAGTAAGATTTATTTTGAATATAAAGTGTAGGAAAAATAAAAATTTTAAGGCAAAATTAATTTCATTCTGCAACCATAAAATGTTGAAAAATTCCTGTTGCCTGAAACCATTAATTTTAGCCATAAAATGTTTATTTATTTTTTATTTATTGATGAAATTTAATAGGTTTATGAAGCTCTTGAATATATTTTTTTTCATGAACGTCATTGTTCTGTTAGTTTTTTCTTGCTCTCATTTTAGTTTCATGTTTCAGAACTCTTTAAATAATTAAAAATTTGCTATAAATCATCATTTATTTTTATTCAGGAGAGATGAATTTTAACCCCCACCTTAGGTGAATAGTAATTTATTCACGTAAGCTGTGTAAATCTAAAAACACTATAAGAGAAATAAAACAATTATGCAGCTGGTAATTTTCTCATGTATTTTTAAAAGTGCAAGTACTTTATAAGAAAGATAGTTGATGAAACTATTTTTGGGTTTTTACTGAAACTGTGGGAAAATTTCTTAGCAAACAACTACGCAAAATATATAAAAAGCATATTATTTTTTATAAAAAGAGAATTGAGGTGATACATAATAAATTTTATAATTAAAATAAAGATGTGTTTCCCATTAATAAATTTTGCTCGTTTTCCCATTTTTCAAAAATTTTGTTTAAAGATTGTTCTTTTGTTTTTATTCTCACTGAATTGAATTGAAAATAGAATTTTTCAAACGATTTTTATATTTATTTTATGTTATATTAGAGTTCTAGAATTTAATAGTTTAATATATTCAGAATTCGGCAAGAATTAAAAAAAAAATATATTATAAAAATATGATTAAAATTTGAGATTAAGAATCAATCATGAAAAATTTGATCGATTAATTCCCTTTTAATTTTATTTTCAAATGTGCAATGATACATGGTAATTATTTTTGGGGAAAACATGCTTTTCCTATTTCTTATTTGTAATAAAGTATTAAGGTATTCTATAAGAGTTGCTTTCACTTCTATATCTGAAAATTTAAATCAATATATTGTCCTAATTCTGGAAATTGAAGACAATTACGTTCAAAGAATATGCAGTAAGAAGTACGGCAGTCTACATCGCGACAACGGAGCATAAAAGACAAAAACTTTTCCCTTCCTTTATTTTTTTTCTGAGATTTTGATAGGGATTTCTTTGACACGTGTTGTGTAGGAATATGTAGGTATCTTTAAAATAATGTTGAAATCATTAAGGATTTTTATCCCTTTACTCAGAGCGTGAGATAATGCTGAAGTGAGCAGCTTTACAGAGCGCTTGCCGCATTAATTAAATGAAAAAGTGAGAAATGCCTCAGGGAATAAGATGATATTTCATAATGTAGTTAATACGAGCTAAATTAAGATAAAAATTAAGAAATGAAAAAAGGAAAGGTTTAATATATATAATGTATGCATATATGTATGTATCTTTCAGTATATTTTTGATATTGCATATTGATATCTGTTTGTTTTTATTTTTTAGTTAATCACAATTAAATTTAACAATTACATCTAACTATTACCCCGAATCTATCTTATTATTAGCATCTATAGGATGTACCTTGTTAAATTAGTAATTACATAACTTTTTTCAATTACCATTATCCAGCTTCTCTAGAACTAAATCATTCTTTAGACAGTTTAAAAGCTTTATCTAGAAAAAATTAAAGGGATATTTTTTACAAAATGTACGTTTTGGAAACTTGGCATCACCGGCATCTCTTTTATTATCGTATCATATTACCTTATGTTACAAAAATTATCGTTCAAATCACCACTTAATGAAAATTACTTCCCCAAACAGTCTTCCCTGCAGAAGACTTGAGGAATCAGTTTTAATTGGAAAATTTTCTTCAAAATTTTTTTTTTTGTGCTTAGTTCTTAATCGCCCTTAAAAATCGATTAAGTTAGTGTTATTTATTTTTTCACATTTTACGATTAGATAATACTGTATTAAAAAGAATGTAACTTCGGTGCGATTTTTCCTATCTTCATCATTAATCTTCTTAAGAGCCCCCAGCAAAAAGTAAATTTTTGTCACTCGCAGTCCTCACGAGAACAAGGTAAGAGGAAAAATAAAATGTGCCAACATTAGTTTTTTTTTCCTGTTGCGTGCTATATATACTGAGAAAATTTCCAGCAAGACACTTTATTGTATAACATTTTTCTTCATTTTTTGCTTTAAAACGTTATTGATCGAATCGTTTTCAACTTTGACCTTTTTTTGGTTTACAAAGTCACGTGTTTAATTATTCAAATTGTGTTCGACAGGTTTATTTCAAAAATTAGCGAATGAGGTTAATTGATATGCATTTTTTATTGGAAAGTACATATATTAAAGAACATTTAATAATCGTTATTCTGTCCTCTAACAATATGTGAAATATTTCCATGGCGTTTTGAACAAACAACCCTAAAAGGTAAAATACGGGTTTTTGCTATAATAAAGTGCTACCACAATGTTCAATTATCTCTAATCAAAGCGAAGAAAATTCATATTCTTTCTGGTAAGTCCTTTCCACAGTACGCCCTAAACATATACAACACTATAGGATGTTGTGTTTATCATGTATCATATATTCGTGAGCTTTCTTTATGGTACAACCCAAAGGATACATCTGTGATGCTATATGTAATTTACAGAAAATGTAAATTACATATAGCATATGTAATTACATATAGTATCATATATTCGTGAGCTTTCTTTGTGGTATAATCCATTAATAACCCAAAGGATACATCTGTGATGCTCTATGTAATTTACAGAAAATTCAAGAAACGCAATAATAATGCGCATTTTATGCGCTACACGTGATCAGGAATTGATGTTACTGTTAATTCTGCGCATGTCTTAAAAAGATTATTCGCATGAAACAGGATGCATCATTAAAATTAGTTATAAACTTATGATAATTTGTAATTTATTTAAATTATATATTAAATCAGAAATTTTATATATAATTAAATTGATAATAAATATTAGACATAAGTAATAAGGAAATTTGGTAAAATATAACACAAGATTTATCTAATTACATGGTAAAAGCAGCATCTTTATATCTACAAAAGCAAAGATGAACATCATTACTTTATAGGAAATTGTATTTAGGCTAAATATCTAAACTTTAGCTATGATATAACCCATTAATAATCCAAAGGACAGTCTGTACACCGTCTTCTTAAGGCAAAGCATAATATACATCGCCAGGTTCTGTACGGTATTTTGCGGCCTTACAGAATTAGCAAGAAGTAAGATCAAGAAATAAGAATTCAGCTATAAATCACTAACATATGTGTAATACTTGAAATTTGAAGGGACTGAAAGAAAATTTATAGCGTTAAAGATAGAAACATAAATCCAGAGTAATATTGCACTTCCAATTTTAACATTTTGCCATAATTTTAATAATTGCCGTTGTAAGGCATTCTGAAAAAAAACTTATTGGTATTTTAGCTAACGAGTACGAATTAAATTACTCTGAAAATTTCGATTACGAAATGGCATCGATCATATACCATGATTAAATCCATTAAATTCTTTTACCTCAGTTTTGAAAAAGCAATAATTTTCATCAGATTGTGCAGTGTCAAATCCCCAATCTATCTAAAGTTACATTATTTTATTTATGCGGCATAAACCTTCAGCAAGAATTATCACGTAAAAAGATTACATGTCTTACTTAAAAGCCGATTAAACAAACCTTTTTTCTTATGCTTTCATCTCAATAGCTTAGGGGATGTGACAATGATATTGACCTCATTGATCATATAAGACACTCTTTCTACCCATCATCTTGTTTTTCCTCACTCCTCGTGTCTTACAGAAACTCACTGATTGCATACATGAAGTAGTAGGGACAGATTATTTGTTGCGAATAAATATGATGACTACATCAATGTTTTGGGCTTATCTGCTAGCCTCTATAAGTAGTCTTCCTGTTACATGCGACATTTTTATATGGTACTGAAATGATAACCATTGACCAAGATATAAACATATAAAATTCTCTTTCTCCAAAGGTGTAAAAGCGGCGAGTATCATAGCATGTATTGCAAGAAAGAAGTGCAATTAGATCTAATATAATCGAAATTTAAAATGTTTAATATTTTAAACGCTGCCTATATAATTAGGTAATTTAGGTTCAAATTTTTTTGTATAATAAAATTCAAAGTTTTTTATTTCAAAGTTTTGTATAATAAAATTGAAATTTTTAAAACGAAATTTATTTAGTTTTGTAGATATTTATATGTAGCTTATACTCATTTGATTTGAATTAAAGTAATTTAAGTTAGGTTTAAAAATTTCATTTATTGTAGCGTCATTATCCTTCATTTTTAAATTTTTTTGTGGAGGGGGAGGATTTCTGTATAAGAAAAATATATACCAAAAACATCTTCTCTTTTTAACGGCATTAGAGAAAAAAAGTAACAAAATTAGGAAACGATACCGGAAATATGACACAAAACATCTAATTACTATTTTTTTATATTGACAAATGTCTTCAGAATAAAATTGAATGCAAATATTTGAAAAGTGGTGAAACTAGCAATGAACAAAAACATATTTTTAAGTAAGTTTTGCGTTAGGACATAAAACTCATAAATTCATATTATTGATACTATCTCATTTAGAGCTTCCACTTCTGTAACATATGACAATGTTTCACTGATTTATTTCTTTTAGGATTAATCAATTTAAAGTATCGTTTTCATGAACTTTTATTTGTAGATTTCGAAGATATTACAATGGATATATTTTGTCTATAATTTAATTAATACTCTCGTTCTAAATATATTTAGGCGGACAAAAATCTTTGTCATACATCAAAGTTTAAAATGCGCTTACTTTGCCTTAAAACAACAAATGTTCTAATTATTTTCACTTTTCAAAAATTCATGGTATTAAATTTATACTATAAACATTTCGTTTTTCTAAATACGATATATTTTCCAGAAACTTAAAAGCTCTAAACATTTTTGTTAGACAAAGGTTTAGCAAAATTAGCTAAATTTAAGAGGTTTGTTTAAAAATGAATTTTGAAATATTTATTATTCCACATGTTTCATTCTTGATGTTCCATTTTACACCAAATATTTTTAAAGAATAGATTATTTCCAATGGTACTTCTATTACGGAAGCTGCACATATTTACACTATTTATTACCGTAAATAACCATCAAATGTTTATAGCTGTTTTTTTTCTGAAGTTACATTTTCGCATTAGAACAATCAAGTCACTGTAATTTCGAAATTTGAACAAGTGCTATATAAGCCTACGATTTTAACGATAATTTTGGAATGATTTAATATAATATCAGTTTGTGACTCAATTCAAATTTCGATTTATATCAACTGTTCAAATTCCTTTTACGAGACTTCAATGATTACATACAACGATTCTCTATTTCTCAATGGCAATATATGACAGATTTTTTAAGAATATTTATATTTTTTTCTCGCTTTCATGAAATGATTTCATTTTTATCGTGTTTAGAAAGCATGAATAGGAAAAGTAAATATTTTGAATAAGTGTTGAGATGGAAGAAAAAGCTTATTAAAATAAGCAGATGAAAGCTGAACTCGAAATACTAAATAAGAATTTAATAAGGAAATTAACTGCGCTTATTTATGAATTATCATAAATGTTTAAATATTTAATTGATTTATCAATTCACTTTTTTATTTATGAGATAAATCTTTTAATCTTAAACCAAGATTCCATTGCAGAATCACTAATTTTAATGTGAAGCATATTTTGGTCGAATGTCCATCATTTAATTCTCATCGCCAGAATGTCTTCCATTCATCTTCTGTAAACATGATTGACTTGGTGTGTGAGAAAAAACACCCAAATATTTTTAACTTTTTAAAGGCAGTTGGATTTTTTATTTGCATTTAATACTTTTTAACCTTAATAATTATTTTTTACTATGCAACACCTAATTCCCTTTTCAAAATTATTGTAATCCCAAAATTTTACATTGAGAGTATATATAAAAAAATTATCATTATTTAGCATTTTTATTCTTTTGATAATAAGTCTATTTTAATATGGCCTGATGTCAAACCATATGCTTGGCGCAGTATGGCCAAAGATGGCTCTTGCGCCATAAAACAGAACCAAAACCATTTCAGAATCCTTACTGAAACGATTTTATTTTTATTGATGCTGTTTGGTTAAATCTTCATAATGTATTCTATTTGATTAAATTAGTACTTTTATTGTTATTGAATAACAGGCTTTGTCCTTTGTTCACTTTCGGTCACCAACCCCGATGTTCATCAGTACCAGTTAGCAAGATTTTAAATTCCAATGGCAATTCATTCAATGCTGGAAGATAAATCTTTTTATAATGAGATTCTTTTATTTTAAAATTGCCAGATTGTCACTTGGTCTTTCCTCGCATTTTTAATTCATCTGATATAGCTGGATGCCGTATTACTATTTAAAGAAGCAATGCTGAATCAATTTGTTTAGTTATTCAGTCGATAGTTAACCAAGATACGAAAATTCCACCCTTAATCGAAAAAAGGTAAACAAGCAGGAAAATTATTCATTATTATTGCCACAAATGGTGTGTCTACTACACTTTCCTTTTTTGTCATCATTTTGCCTTCAAGTGCGATATAATATTTACCATGATGTAATAATAATTTTCATTAAATATTGAAAACAATACATGTAAAACAAACCTCAAATTTCATGGGTCAAGTTACTTGCTATCTACCAATCACAAAGTGAATATAACACAATGTTTATATATATTTTTTATATATTAGATATAATTCAATGAAAAAATAGGATGGATTCAATCAGTTCAGTAAATAATATTGCAAGAATCAAAATTTAAATAAAAATATCTCAAAATTTGTTATCACGTATGATATGTTTGTCCCTTAAAAGTAAATAAAAATATATAAACTCACCAAAAATTTCAGATACCCTAAAAACAAATATAATAAAATACATAATTTTAAACTATGTTCCCCTTTTACTTACGTCATTTTCAGTAAAAAAAAGAAACAACGGGCCTGGAAAACAAACACCTTTAGTCTATTGTTCCCTTTGACGTCGAACGTATCTTTTGTATTAACGTTAAGGGAATCAGCCTCATTATTACGAACTTACCTTAAACCCTTCCTAACAAATGCATAACTGGCACCGAAAATGCCAAGTCATCGATTTCTAGAGGTATCGCTCTTCTCTTTGTGTCAATGCTTTTGCTGAGATCTTCTTCCGTTGAATTGCTGCTTTCTGCTTCGGTTTCATTAGATCCACAATCTAGAACCTTTTCATTTGCTGGGGAGGGGGCTTTATTTATCGCGTGACACAACTTCATTATCGGAGGAGTTTTGCCCCAACCCCTCCTACATCAACCCCTTCTAACACGCCCGGAAATAACGGCAAGCAAAGGAATATTTCCCCTCAGACATAGTGACAGGCGGAAAAGCTCCCTTTTTTTTTATCTTTTGCTGTGTCTTATGGTATAGGGAAATAACTTCGATTTCTTATGTATTTTTTCCCTCTACTCTCCAAGCATGGAAGGAGAAATAGAGGGAAGGAGGAAGTAAAAATAATGAAAAGGTCAAGTAATAAATAAACAAAAAATTGCAAGAAATCGATCTTTCTTTCTTTTCTAGTACTCAGCAAGCTTTCCCCATCTATCCAGCGTACCGTTTCCTTGTAGGACTTTCAGTATGGTATTGAGTTATTAAGGTTCTAACTTAGCCAATATAATAACATTGAGGGGATTCGTATTTTTAAGCTTATTCTTACCGGCCTAATTCTTGTCCTTGAAAAAGCAATTACTTGCTTCTTGCGTTTGAAAGAATTATTTGATAAAATGTGATTTAAAATCTCTGATTGCAATGTTGCTTGATATAAAATATTAATTATAAGGTTTTAAAACACACGATCAAATGTGTTTGTAATGTCGTTTATTAGCATTGACATTGTATCATTTTCAGAGAGATCATAGCGTTATCAAAGTCCTCAAACCTACTTTGTCAGTAATATCTTAATATTATAGGTAAAACAGAATGTATAACAGGAAATGTTATAAAACACATTTTAAAATAATCAATAACTTTATTTACTTATATCATTGTTATAGCTTTAATGAAATGATATAGAGAAACTTTAGAACCTAAGATGTTCATTGAGATTTGTTTATAAATAAAATATTAGAAAAAAAATGGTTCTGCAAATAAAATTATAAGAAAAGTGAACTGGCTGCTTTCGAAAAAAATAACTTTTGGAGTAAGGAAGAAATTTATTAAATGAGTATTCATATGTGATAAAATTTTTGTGGAGAAACCTGTCCATTATTTATTTATTATATTTAAATATCCTTTTATTCTTCTTTCCTTCCATCTTGTGATTTCGTAAGAATGCTCTTTTGAGGTAAAAAAAAACTTTATGGCACTTTAACAACACACCTTAATAAGATGCAGTAATACATTCATTTCAACTGCATTTTTTTGAGTTATTCATGATCAGACGAACGATTGTTTACTTTTGATGTGATTAAGAACAAAACGGGCATTTTTTTTTTTACTCTCCATTAATGTAAACGTTGCAATGTCTGGGTCTAGAGCAGCTTCTTGTCTAGCTCTAGAGACAAAAAGCTGCTCTAGATCTATCCACCTTGTATAGATATGATTGACAATAAATCTCGAGTTGGTGATTAAATGTTATCTGGTTTGTGTAGTTGACACAGGTTTATAAGGAATGGGGTGCCAGCTAAAGTATCGACCTCGCTATTTGACTACGGGTACTTTTTTTTGGTGTACCTTCAAAAATAGCCTTTATTCTTGCAAATTGAACTTGATTAAATAATAAATCATCTGTAAAAGGCTTGACTGAATTTTGTGAGCAAAGTGGTTACAGAACAATGTTCCTCGTTCTAGGAAATCTACACAAAAAGTATGAAATTATAATTTGTATTTAGATATTCAAAAAAACCAAAATGTGAATTCGTGAAATTAATACAGTATGCTCCCGATAAGAAGAGTAAGAAGAGCTTTGTGGTTACATGAATCAAAAGCTGTCAGATTCATTGCTTAAACAAAGGAGAATTTGATTACGTAATTTATTTTTGTTACACGTAAAAAGAGCATTGGAAAACTGATTTCTTTTGAAAAGATCTTGTAAATGTTTCAGATGAGAATTCACTTAAATTTATATTTTGCTAAAAGATGTTTAATTAAAAAAATTTAATAATTTTCGAGAGTTTGAATGTTTCTCTAACCGATTTAGCCCTTCAGACATAAAGCAGAGTTAGATCTTTGAAAAAAAAATGTTACGCGGATATACTCCCGTTATCCTCCTGGGTGAGCACTACGAGCATGTGGGTGAGAAAGGACCCAATTGCTTAAGCTAGTTCACACTGCCGCTAAGGTTGCGACCTTGCTGAGGAAAACATCAACAAATCTGGACATACATTCTTTGTGAAGTATCTAAGCAGTTGATGGATGTTTTATATACGGCAGCAATATTCTTGTAACAATTCGTGGTGAAATAGCCATTCAGATTCACCTAGCGCCTCAGTCTAAATCAAAATAATCTTTTAAAGTATAACTGCAATATTTAGAAATGCAGATTATAAGTACGTCCCCAAGCTCCTTCAAAATTTTATCAACTCGTTGTGATTTAAAGTACAATCTGAAAAAATTATGAGAGGGTCCTCAATTCTACAAGTATTATATCAATATTTTCAAGCATTAGCTTGATATAAATAATTACTTTAGATGAGATACAAATAACACCTTTGTATAATAATATTCATACTCATACTCATCTGTACAGCAAATTATATTTCTGATGCTATTTATTGTGCGTAAGATTCGGCTGTATATTTAGAATAATCTATATATTCTAGAATCTCTGACTTTGATTAATAAATAATTACTTCTAGTAAATCTTTAAATTCATTTACGTGAGTTGTAAATTATTTTCTATTAACTATTATGTTATGATAATAATGAGGCATATATCCTCCCAGAATGGAAGCTTGTTTCATACTTGCTTAATCGGAATTTAATATCATTTTATCGAAATACTCTAAACTTAGCCTGCCGAAGATTGTTAATAATAATCACACGACTATTACTTTTGTATGTGGGAATCAGCTTTCTATTCTTTCAAATTCCAATTAATAGTTATCTTAGCACCATCCTCCAATAGCTAAAAATTCTCTGCGATATATGTAATATTTTACGACATTTAGAAAATGCGAAAGCATCGCGGAAATATATAAAATCTTGTGCTTATAGGGTTTGTAATTTCCAGAAGTCTATAATTCATAGTAGTGGTATTTATCTTATTATCAAAATGCAGATTGTCATGTTTATTGAATCCAAGATATGGAGGGGAAATGCGGCTGGAAAAATTAACTCAAAGGCAGAAAAATTGTAATAAATCTAATTTAGCTAACTGTCATAAATTAAAATTCCGAATATTTCTTGTCCTAAAATATCTTATATAGATGGAAATAATTATTTTCAATCTTTTTACATGTTTCGAAATTCGTACAAGAGGTTCATTTTTTTTCTGTATAAAAGAATTTTATTTACGATAATTTTTTTTCAAAGCTGTTGGTTCATGGAGCCAATTCAACTTTTTCTCCAACTTGTTTAAACATTCTGGCTTCAAAAAGTTAAAGGATTTCTTTTATATGAAAATCTGACGTTGAAAGGCCACTTTTATAGATATCCTTTTCCTTACATCTTGTGCACGGAAAGACGCGAAAGCAGTCTGAACTGCTTATTTTGGTGCATGCACAATCATGCCCATCGGCGCTGAGTTAGAATTTTAAATTTTGCCAAACTCGTTACTGGCAGGTCTTGCTTTCAAGATTTTACTAAACATGCGCGGATACCACTCATTGAAATGGAAGATGAAAAAAAAAAGAATTTATGTTTTATCAATAGAGTTTAAAAGAAGATATTAAACGAAGAAAGAAACAAAATATCGCAAGAAACTAGCCAATTACCAAGAAGTATCCCCAGTATCCGTACGCTTAAAAGAGGTGGGCAACGAGCCAGCAAACGAGCAACTCAACCCAGAGCGAAGCCAATTAAGCAAAGATACTTCTGCTTCAGGGGAACGCTTTTTATGCCTTCATACAAACTGGAACAAAATGTGCAATTTCTGTGCCAGCTCTCTTTTTGTTGACTGAGCGTCTGTTGCCTACAGGCTCCAAACTGGGAAATAAAAACGAGCGAAATTTAAACCGCAATATAACCACAGAATATAACGAGATTGGTTCAGGCATTTTTATAAGAGATTGCTGCAAGATATTCTAATAATTTTTGACGGGCGCCATTTTTTTTTCAATTCTTACTCCAAGAATGATTGATGAAAGTATTCAAACTCGTGACTTTAAAGCAATGTGGAGTATCTGCAACCGTAATTCGAAAAATGTCCTGGAGGTATATGACATCATAAAACGGCCCAGTCCTGTTTCAAAAGAGGCATAATAATAAAAGGGGGATTTTCATGTGTGTATTGTTTCTTCTTGATTTATCATTCTGATAGTACAGTTTTTATTTGATTTTTTTCTGTTTCATTTTAGAAAACTGCATTATAAGTAAACTCTAGACTTAATCAAATCTTAAAGTTTATTTCCTAGATATCCAATCTTGTGCATCGATTTCCCGTATAATTTATTTATTTTTTTCTATATTACAAAGCACCAAATATGAAAAATTGGATGTCAGTTTGAAGTAATGTGTATGTGGATTTTCAAAATTATTTTAGGTTATTTTCTCATTCATAAATTAAAAAAGAAAGTTGACTTGAATTCGGAATTCCTAAGCCAATTCGTTTAACTGAAAAATTGTTTTATTAATATTACAGCGAAATTATATTGCAATTTTTTCGAGCATAGCATCATTACAACTGAGAAAATCATGGAAATAGAAAGCAAAAAAGTCTTATTTTTATTTTCTGGAATCTGAAGTTTTAAAATAGATATAATAATATAACTACAGAAATTATAACTCAAAATTTTGATGACGCTTTACATTATAAGTTCTTTTTATCTGAAAGTAAAGTTCATTAAATTATGCCTATCCGAGTGCGAGAGAACAGGGATTTTCAAAAATGGAATGAGAAATGCAAATACACATCGGTATACAATCTTAATTCAATAATAATAAACCTGATTCAAATATAAAAAAAACAGTTAATGAGGAAATTCTGTCTATTATGTATATGAGTAGAAATTCACAAAATCAGTTACTGTAAATTCGTATGTGGTCTTTACATATTTCCGATAGTCACAAATGTCAAATTAAATGTCTTTATATTTTACTTTCTCGTACATGAAGTATGCAAAAAGAAAGTGCTGTAACCGTTGAAAATTCTGAACTCGAGATTTTAAAAAATCACCCCGTTTCAGACATATCGTAGTCCGAAAAATACAATTATAGAAATATGTCTGTTTCTCTGTGAACGCGAAAATCAAATACCATTTGAGATTGATGGATGGAATTTGCCCTATGGACTTTATGCCACGTTCGTAGATTTTTTTTTTATCAAAATTTGAAAGAAAACCAAGAAACATTCAAAGAAAATTTGTCTGTCCGGCCACGAATATAAATTAATCTGAATTATTATAAAACGAGAACAACTAGATGAACAAAATTTGGTACAGAGATTTGATGTCTATCTAGAATGCAAATATATATAAAATTTGGAAACAGCTCTATCAGAAAGTTGACTGACTGTCGATCTGTATTTATATAAGCATTTACATACATGATAATACAAAAGTGCAATGATTTAAATATGTGAAATCTACAATACATTTTTTTAATAATATTTATACTTCCGTGTGAAATTTTGATGTCAGTCTATCGGAAAAAGTCCATAATTCCTATTCGGTTTCTAGTTTTCGTAAAGCCGGGTCCTGGCCTAGGGGTAGCGCGCCCTTCCCCTTCTAGGCTTCCCGGGTTCTAGTTCTAGTTTGGGTGTGATTGTTCTCTATCCCGTGTTCTATCTGTGAGATGTGTGAAAGAGTCCCCTGTAAAAAAGGGGTTGTGCAAGCTAATGTGTG
>JAPMOR010111303.1:0-11204 GCA_026543865.1 Argiope aurantia | reverse complement strand
GTTAAAGTATATCATTCCTTCAATCTGTTTATTGACAAAAAACAGTATCGAGGGAAAAATAATATTTCAAAGTGGGTAACTTGTTGCGGAGTAGACTATTTGTAAGTGGGTTTTCCAAATATAACCATATTGTTATCAGAAAAAATCCATTAAAAATTGGTGCACCTTCCAAATTATTGTTAACGACTTGTTTTAATATTAGCCATCTTAAGAAAAAAGCAGCAGTATATTTGTGAATAACAATCGACTGACAAATAAACATAACATCGTTCAATTTAAATAAGAACAGTTATTAAAAGTATTAATGGAAGTTCCAGTAGATTACTAAATGGACTGTATGCATTACTTTTTCTATAAAGTTTCGACGAGTGCTGGTTCGTTTCTTAAATGATGAAACTATTTTGTAATCAACAATATTTAATTAACAGTTCAATACTATTCATGACTGAACGCTCATCATAGAACGTCAACCACGAAATAAGACGAACAAGAATACAGAGCAAAAATTAGAATCTATACAGAAGAATGGTTGCAACAATTGGCACAATATCATCTAACATGGCGATATTAACAATATTTTTGATTGATATTTAACAATTCCTTTTCACAAAAGAACTTAGGTAATACAACTTGAATATGGGAGGTTATTTTTATTTAAAAATATTAACGTCAGAAGAATGAATTTTTAAAAATGTTTCCGCTTTTTTCCCTTTCAAAAAATGTCATAAAACTGTAAAAATACTGGAAATACGCCATACTAAATAGGATGGAAAATACTAAGCTGCAACATTGTTTCAAAATCGAAAACATTTCATGAATAACATATTCCACTAGCAGATGTTACTTCAAAACAAAATTTCAAATTTCGAAGATCCGTTTCCCAACAACTGGAAATCGGATTGTCTAAATAAGTGCAGCTGCGAAAACTTCAATCTCCATGGCGACGAATTCTATTCCTTCAATCAGATTTTATGGATACGAATTGAGCTTAACAGAAAGCAGAGAAAAATTCCAAAGCGTTGTTGTTTATGCGATTTCTAAATCCGCAGTACGATGGAATGGATAGGTTATTTAACTCCATCTGAGGTATTTATGACAGGCGAAATGGTTTCTGAAACTACAGAACTTGAAAACGTTTCATGAAATTTTAAAGAAAAAATGAAGTTCTTCCTGAATGGATTTGGATGAACCGGTTCATTCTTGAACGAATTTTGGATGGTGATATCTGTTCTAAGTACCGATTTCAGATTATTTCTCATTAAGACATTATAAGCGTTCTTACAGACTAAATAAATACAGTTGCTTTATCGTTGTTCTAAGTTCAACGATAAAGTAAATTTATCATTTTTCTCAAATATGGCTGTTATTTATGAATGAACTAAGTGATGTTTAGGGCTCGGGTGTGGTAATAGAACCGAAATTTTTAGAGGCATTAGTATTGTTAATTTGTACATAAAAATTTTATTGTGTGCTACGAATTCCGCTAAGATTTATCTTTATCCCCATTGTTATATATAGGTAATAATAATATAAATAATTAATAAATTAATTATTTAGAATATATTTTAAAGACAAGAAATATCCTTAACATGTTTGTGAGCGATATTTTAGTTTCTCATATGCATAGCATAAAGAAAGAACTGTAATCGTCAAAAAATTTGAATTCGACCTATTATGACAAATCTCCACGTTTTAGACTTCCCTGAGTTCGAAAAAAAATCATTTTTGGAAAATGTCCACCTTTCTGTCTTTGATAAAGATAATTCGAAAACGCTTTGAGCTAGATGGTTCAAATTTGTTAGAAAGTTTTTACATCAAATTTTCAGATTTCTGTCAGATTTTGAGTAAATTCAGTTCAGGTGAAGTTCCTCTGTTCGGCTGTTCGAATACAAGTTAACACGAGTTCTAAAAAACGAAGAGAGCTAAATGGATGAAATTCGGTACACATATCTAACATCTATATTGTAGACACGTATCAAATTTTCAACTAAATGCAACAAGGGTTAACCATTTTTCAGACTGTGCTTTCAATAACATATAAACGTGATAAATTAAAAAGGCAGTAATTTAAATCTGCCAAATTTGATATGGGATTTTGTGACTATAAGTGTAATTTTTTTATCACACTTTTGTTTCAATCGGTTGGGAAAAAACGTCTAAAACACAATTTCGATTTTCGGATACTATTAATCGTCTGCCAGGGATTAATCGCCAAAACACTGTACAGGGATCACAAGATAGACTCAGTGAAAATACTAAATACACCCCAAAAGTTAATATTTCGTACCAATGCCATTTCGTTCTCTGGGATAATACTTTTAGTAAAGAATATGCAAGAAAGATTTGGGGAGACCAATACCGCTGATTTAAAATTATTATTTTAATATCAAACTCATGGATGAAAGAGTTGCTTTGTTTCATCTACTCCAGTATCCTATTGTTTTAATCAATTCCTCCTAAATCCATCTAAGCTTTTTAAATACCTCAAGGGCCATTACTTTAAGATCTTCCTATTTTATCTCACACAATCTTCAGAAAAAAAGAAGAAAATTTAAACCCTAAAAACCTTTCAAACGAAATTGCCAAAACAAATTTTCTTTCAGAAAAGAGCGCCAGTGATTAGGGTTTTACTTCATGTTAATTGAATATGGTTTTAAACAAAATAATTTGCATTTTTAATTTTATTCGCTTCACTAAAAGTTTTAAATTTTTATACCTTTTTATTAACTTCTTTCTTTCTTATTTTTAATTTTAAAAAACTAGCATGCATTTCATTTCAATTTTTTCTTCAAATCCTCTTTTTTTGCATTTGATTATAAGCTGACACGCAAAAGAGAACTCATTCAATTGGCCAGTTGAAAAGAAATTTAGAATTATAAAAAGAAAATGTCAGCCCACATTTAGTTCAAGTATTTTTCTGTACCTTTGCCCAATCATTTGCATTATGATAAATTAAATTTTACTCTCTTCGGCTCTCTCGTCCAATAGAAAATATTTTTTTAATTTCCGGGAAATTATTTCACTTCATTCAACCGACATATGCAACTTATCTTAAAACTTTTCGTAATCGGTAAAGTTTTCATATATGTTGAATTCATTTGGAATTTTCTTCCTTAAATACATAATAGCTACCTAATATTTTGTTTTATTACATTTATTGACCAAAAACTTACTTTTGTACAAGTTTTTTAAGTCACATTTAATGTAAATGTTTTATGCGATTATTAACTATGCGATTGCAACTATAAGGATATTCTCATTGCAAAAGTTTGAAGAACTTTTGCTATTTTTACGATTATGGACTGATAAAAAAAATGAAGAAAATTTACAAATTTCCTATCTTGGTAGAAAAATGTGTTTGTTATAAGAGATATGTTAGATATTATGTCAGATAAGTTACAGCTATGATTGATAAGTTACAGATTTTAAACATCTATCAGAAAGATTTCATATCAAAAATAGATGGAACCTAAAATCTGAAAAACTTGCTTGCACCCCCTCTAATGAAGGTGTTGCACTAGAGAGTATCTTGTATGACACTGACGTACAATAATTGCAAAATCAACTTTTAGTGAGAATTAAGAATTTCCACTGAATTTGTTCGTGTTATCCTTGGCGTGTTATTTGGCGAGTTATTTGGCGATGCCCTTAATAATATACAAAAATTAAATTTACGTTTTTAAAGCTCTTTTTCCAGACGACTGAAACAAACATTCGAAACAGAATTCAACTTGTAATGACCAAATCACATGCTGAATGTGATAGATTTAAGCCATTGCGTCTTTAAGCTATCGCCTTTCAATCTTTCTGAAAGTGCAGACCGACAGGCAGTCAACCCGTAGTTGGAGTTCGCTCAAAATGTATCAGGACTGAATTTTATCTATTTAGATATCTTCTTTTCGCAGCTATCGTGTTAACTTACATTCGAACTGTCGGACAGAGCAATTTCCTTTGAATGGATTTTGCTCATAATTTGATAGAAATTTGCGAATTTGGCGTAAAGATTGCATGCCAAATTTTAACCGTCATGCCAAAAGCGGTTTTTAGCTATCTTTGTCACAGACAGGCAGCCATTTTCCAGAATTTTTCGAACTCAGGAAGTTCTAAAGCGTTGAGATTCGTCAAATCCTCGAATCCTCGAAATCCTTACTTTCTCTATACTTCGTATTCGAGAAAGTAAAAATGTAGTGTAACAAAATTCATTTCGCAATAACACTTTTATTTTGTCGGCTCATATAAGGAAACCCATATTTATACTGCAGTATTTTCGATATATACACTGGTGTTAAGCAACAGGTATGTTTTTTGTCACAACTTCACGAGAAATCATCTGAGAGACATGAAATTCAGAAATGAGATACAGCATTTTGTTCTGAAAGAATGACGAAAGCATAGTTGTGCAGAAATGAATACAATGCATACAGCATGGAATCAAACAAGAAAAGGCTTTATTGAACTCATAGTATCGTTACACATGATTGTCTGTCCAAGAGGAAGAACAGCAAGCAGATGTTCCTTAATATGGGATATGCCCTACCCTTACTGCAATGGTTGCTTCGCACCGTCTCCCCATACTCAGCACCAGATTGTCCAACAGTTCTTGAGGTAAGAGTGCTCATTCCTCAATCAGCATCTGTTTAAGTTGTCGGGTGTTCCCAGGAGGATGTAATCGTGCCGCAAGGCGTCTCCCCAAAGCATCCCACACATGTTCTATCGGATTTAAATCAGGGGAGCACGCCGGCCAATCCATTCGAGTGATATCTTCACTTTCCAGGAGCTCCTCAAAAGCATGCGTCCTGTGTGGCCGTGCATTGTCATCCATAAAAACGAAGTCTGATCCAATGGCACCTCGGAACAGACGCACATGGGGAAGGATCACCTCCTGACAATAGCGATCTCCAGTTATAGAACCTCTGTCGAAAACGTGGAGCTCAGTCTGCCCGTTCATCATAATGCCTCCCTATAATAACTTAAAATTCATGGATTGAATAGTTATTTTTAATTCTAACTTCGACCACATTTAAAGCTATAAATGTGACACTTAATTGAATATGTTTCGATATTTGAGCTTTTTTTCCAACTTCTTGTAAATTTGACAATAACTCTGCTTTTTCTTAGTTTACCCAACATTCAAAAACGTTCGAAGGAACAAAATATTACAAGTTTTTATTTTGATGGGTTAATTTGAGAACATTAGGGAATCAGTTCTAAATATGCCTGAAAATGTATAATTAATTTGTATGAAAATGTATAATTAAATGTATACCTGATATGAAATGTATGAAAATGTATACTTAAAAATGTACAATTAATTCAATTTTTAAAAAAAATTAATTGAAAATTGAAATTATTATTCTTTTTATTTGTAGTTAATATTGCGGACGAAATAACATTATCGTTGGGAATATAAATTAATTTTAAGGATTTATATTCTCTCTTATTCAAAAAAAAATGTTGTAATCGTCGAAAAATTTGAATTCGAAATATTGATGGCTTTCTAGGTCTCAGACCTCCACGAGGCCGAAGAATACATTATTGGAATAATGTCTCTCTATCTGTCAACATGATAACTCAAAAAAGCTCTAAACTACACGTATGAAATTTGAAATGTGGTTTTTAAACAAAATTCATAGATTTCTATTGAAGTTTGAAATGAAAAGGTATTCGTAGGAAGACTGTCTATCTAGATATCCGAACGAAAACGAGATCGATAAATACAAAACAATAGAGGTAGCCAAATTAGGTTCAGTATACAGATTTATCAACTAAAATGTATATACTTATCAAATTTGGGGCCAATTCGGGACTTTGTTATGTGATTTTCTGACAGCAGTTGTAGATCCGTGTCAATATGTGATTTCAATCGGATAGGAAAAATAAGTCCAAATACACATTTGATGTTTCCATTCTTGTGCAATAACTGCATTTCAGAGGTTAATCTCTAAAAAAAAGTTTCCAAAATTCGTACAGTAATGCGAACTTTCGTATATATCGTTTACAATAACTTGCGATTAATAATGTACTAGAACATTTATTAGTAAAAGAACTAACAGTTTCCAGGACAAATTACTCACGTATTTAAAATTATTGTGCAACTTGAACTACATCGCATCGTGTCATATAATTTCTAACTTCTTATCAAAGCATCAATTAATTTCCAACAATCAGTATTTTGCTAAAATGTAAAAGATATTACTTATTTTCAGCTTTGAATGTATCTTCATTATGTAACAACTTCAAGAAAGCTTTTATTTATTTATTTATATTTTGAAAACCAAAACTGCAGAAAATGGACGAAAGCAGTCATTAGTTAAGTGTGATCATGCTAAATCTCTTAGACTGTGAATAATGGCTTCAACAAGATAAAAATGGGGAATTTTGACTCACAACAGCCAGGATAGCCGGAAAGGTGAAAATAGGGACCTCTCATTGGAGAACGCAGTAAGGTCTATCGAAGCAATGGAAAAGAACATTGAAGAAAAATTGGATCAATTCACGCTAACAGACACGACAATAAAATTTCTAATGTTACAGTAATTATCAAGGAAACATTAGAATGCGTTTAATTGGAACGTCCTAACACCATTTTCACCAGATATTGCTGCAATCGATGGCCATTTATTTCGATCGATAAATTCACAGATTGTTTCAGAAGCACTTCTAATTTTATGAAAATACTGGAAAATGAGTGGATTCTGAGTAGTGTTTTAAATTTTGTCGTTCTTTCAAAGTGTAATCTAACTATTATCATTCTATACTTATAATAAAGCTCAATGTGTGTGTGTGTATGTTGGCACTCTACAGACCAGACCATTCAACCTACAGCTACCAAATTTGGCACCTGTATACCTTGGAGGCCGGGAATGTGCACCTGGGGGTTATTTTTTCGAATTTTTAACTAGAATTTTATTTATTTAAAAATTAAGCGAAATTTGGCGTCTTTCTGCTATAACTTCCGAAAATATTACGGCACAAAAATGAATTTTACATCAGGTTAAAGATTAAAAAATTATCTTTTAAATGATACCAATGTTTTAACCTTAGAATTAAATATCTATTTTTAATGAATTTCTAAATAAATATTTTAATTATATTTTTCAACAATTTTTTCGTACAAAATAAAAATAAAATTTAAGCTGCACGAGCACGTTTCGCATTCATGGGAAAAAATTAGATTTTTTCAAAGTGTTGCCGTCACATTGATCAAAGCTCCAATTAAAAATAAATTAAATCTTTTTGGAAATGAAATCTGCAAAAATATAATTTTCGGTGCGTGTTTCTAGGAAATGAAACAAATATGAAATATTATTTTTTCTAAAAAATAAATTCAAGAAAAATTATTTTATGATCTTTCACACTTTCTGTATTATTAATCCAATAAATTAGTTTTATTTTAAAGAAAGTTTTGTTTAATATGAACAGGTTATCCATTCAAATCAGGGCCACACAGCTAATTTGTAAACCTTTAGTAAGACACAGATCCGCTAAAATGGTCTAAATGGAAAATGATTATATTTTATGTAACTCGATTCAATAAATGCTCTAATAAATAACGAATTTTTTGTTTTACATAAAGCTTCTACTGTGGAAATCACGATTAACAAAATGTTCTTGAAACACTAATATTTTAAATAAAAAGAGTTAATTTCCAATCAACTAAATCAATCACTTAAACTGACTGATTTATGAAAATTTGAATATCACTATTCAATAAAAAAAGGATAATTTTAGATTTTCCATCGATAATTTCAAAGAAAATCAGCACGCAGGTTTCTCAAGATTAATTGGCCTAAGATTATGAAAATGTCGAGTTTTTCTAAATTTGTAACATTCAAAACTTCATAAATAAATCTTAATTGATCGTGGAAAATAGAAACATTCATTCATTTATTTAATATGTGTGTCCAGAATATTTCTCAGAATATGATACCTTACTGCATTAAATTTAGACTTCATAATTTTTGAAATATATTTATAGGCCGGAACAAAATATTATTATTGATTTCATTTCAATCCTTTTGAAAGCAAAACTAAAAACTGAATTTTATGCTGAATCTGAGAAATTTTTGTTGAATTATTCTTTGAGATATTACATAAATTATGAATATTTTGTAGTTCACATAAGACTTATACACCGAGCGATTCTGTTTGCAATACTCATATTCAATAATAATAATAATAAATAAATAACAATAAAGATGATAAATAAAGTAAAACGCTTGGTTTTATTAAAAAATATCTTTATATTAATTGCAATTTCATCATTTCCACTTTAAATTAAAGTTGAAGTTTTACCGGAAATGACAACAAATTAGCAAAATATATATAGTAAATCGAACGAAACGATCTAAACAACAGTATAAGTTTGGTATGACTATAAAAATTGAAGATTAAAAATGTTTTATTTGAGAATCTATTAAGAGACCATTTACTTAAAATATTTAATTGAAAATTGTAGCAAGCAGTAATATTGGCGAACCGGCTGGTCGCCAAAGTCGGCTAGTAAGAAATAAAAAAGTGGTAAGTAATAGATAATATTGTCACGTAGATACTATGTTACAAGAGGTAGAGTTAAACCAATTTATTAACTGAACTCAGAACTGAGAATACAGTAACTGACAAATCTTCCGCTTTTATACTAACAGGGAAAGTTCCAGAATACTGTTCTGGAGACAGTAAGAAAAGTCCAGAACACTTGTCTGGTAAACTAAAGAAATGTCCAGTATCTTCTGGAACATGAAATAAAGGAAAGCATAAAATCAAGGAATTAAGTATTTACATATACTATTAATCACATTGTCTCCAGCGGGATTCGCACTCTGGTCTCTTGATCATGACACCAGTGCCTTGACCATTCGGCCATGGAAATTCGACTGTCTTTCTTCAATGGGACAATATTTTAAATGATCAATTTGTTGCTAATTTTTTTCACAAGCCATAATTTCGAACCAAAACAACTCTAAAATTAATGTATATGTGGCGTTGGCAACAGTAGCACAGATTGTTCAGCTCAAATGAATTCTACTTGTGGCGTTGGCAACAGCAGCTAAAATATATGATTATTATTTAAAATAACTGAATGGTAGAACACTGTAAAATGTTGTCATTTTCTATTTGATTTTGCTGCAGTTCAAGGTTTGAATTTAGTTCATCATTGATGTGTTCGCATATTATTTCACCAAGTATTTAAAGTGCTTTAAGAATTATTAATTAAATTTATGATTTTTTATGGATGAAGTTGGGTGTTTATTTTCCACCGCCAAACATATTCCCAAAGTATAGTTCAAGATTTATTGTATTATAAACCATCTTAAGAAAAAAGTATCAATGTGGATAACTAGCGGATGACAAATAAACAAATGGAAACAGCAACAATATTTCAATTTAAATAAAAGCAATCGTTGTGCAATATCCAAAAAAATTTATTTTTACAAAGACATTTACATAGTATAGTGTGAAGAAAGAAGATCATTTTGATTAAAAGACTTAAGACTCTATCAGCTGTCCAAATACTATTTGACAGAAAAAATGGATACAGCAAATTCAACGAAAGCAGTTTAACGTTTTAAATCTTGAACAAAAATTTGTCTTTTCTTTCTGTGTGAGAGGTGAATATGAAACTAACCCGAATCAGCATAGGATCAATATGTTTCGGGCATTCGCATCTCCTCTTTGGAGAGAGGGCTACCAGGTACCCATATGTCATATTTATTTTATAACTAGCCGTTCGGCAATCTTAATGTTCGTTAAAATTTTAATAATTAAATATTTTATGCAATTTCTACTTTAATAACTTCTTCATCAAAACATTTTAAAACTTCACATTTTGATTGTCATATAATTCAATCATAATATTGTTAATGCATTCAGCCATAACGTAATACATATCTCTCTAATTTTCTGTTAGCTCCCGTAGAATTTATGCTTTAAATTAAAGTGGAAAGGATTAATCTGCAATTAATATAATAATATTTTTTACTGAAATTAAGCATTTTTTTATAATATGATAGCTGAAAATAGACAAACTGAGCGTTTAAACTTTATGGGCACTAAAGAATATCTTTGTTAATTTATGCAATTTCTCAAGAATTTGACAACAAAATTTTCTCAGATTCATCATGAGCAGATTCATTAATTAACAATGCTTAGTTTTAAATGCATCAAACACTAAGAAAATAAACAGAATCGTTTAAAATAATCGGTCGAAAACAGGTTAAAAAACTACTTAAAAAACGATGTACTTAAAACTATTAGCATATACAAAAAACATATAACTAACATAAATACAATTTAATTACAAAAGCATACAACTAACCAAAAAATAATTTAAATCAAGTCCGTAACCGCTGAATTTTCAACGTCAGTTATGGTAAAGCAAATGCAGGAATTGTTCTACTCCAGTTGGTGTAACGCTATGCAGATTAGAAATTTTCCTTTTTTCTGTTTTATTTCAATTCAAAAATACTTCAGAATGAATCTGTAAGATTGATTAATTAAAAATGTCTAATTTTAAATACATCAAACATTAAGAAAATAAACAGAATCGTTTGAAATAATCGGCGGAAAAATATTAAGCCTAGCTTCATTAGCGTGGGAAAAAAACTGAAACCTTACTGATTTGGCGGTGCGGAAAATGAAGATTTTTTTGGCGGGAAAGTTAGTTTTTAATTAATAATTAAAATTCTAATTAAAAATTCAAAAAAGGGACCCCAGGCGCACATTCCCGACCTCCAAGGTATACATGTGGCAAATTTAGTAGCTGTAGATCAAACGGTCTGGCTTGTAGAGTGCCAACACACACACACACACATTGAGCTTTATATAAGTATAGATAAAGCACATTTTAATTGAATATTCTGATGTTAATCCTTATAGTATGCTGACTTTCAACTCTTCATTCCTAAACAAGCAAGATTTGATGAATGAGAAACATTACCCGAAATATTTTTTATTTCTTAAAAGTTATTCATAAATATTGTAATTGTTAACAAATTTGATATATAAATTTTGATAAATCTCCATGTTTTAGACCTCCCTAAGTTCGAAAAACAGGTCTTTGGAAAATATCTGTCTGGAACAAAAATAACTCAAAACCGCTTTGATTTAGATGGGTGAAATATGGTGTAAGGTCTTACACCAAATTTGTACATTTATATGAAATCTTGAGAAAATCCGTTCAGAAGAAGTCTGGTTGTTCAAATATA
>JAPMOR010111293.1:326-15471 GCA_026543865.1 Argiope aurantia | reverse complement strand
AAAAAAAAAAAACGAAGCCAAGAAATTTTTGATACTTTTTCACAAGGTTTAGTATGTTTTATTTTCAAAAAATTGATACTAGAATTTTATCAGTACCATTTAATCATCTTATTTTAGCAAGAGGAATATTTTGCAATCCATTTTGTAAAATAATAGATTATTTTGCTTTAAGGTTTACAAGAAATAAGGAAACACTTCATACGAACAAAATTGCACAATTTTTGATTTAGTTTGGAATCCTGTAGATCAATTTATGGTTCCATCAATTTGTTTAGTATTAATTAATCACTAAAGCTAAACCGTGCCATAATTATAAAGAGTCGATGAGCTGAACTAAATTAAAAGTGCCATCAGTATGGAATTTCTACATTAACAAGGCAATATAACAAACAACTTTGAGCTTACAAGAGAAATAAGTCCTCGAGTTTCCTATCTGATACTTCATGATGGAGAAATTAGAGGATTCTTTAAAGGGAGAATATTTGGTTGCTTTTTGGTTTGCTTTAATTCAATTCCTAATGTTTTAAACTTATCCTTCATTTCATTTCTGTTCACCAAGTAACTTTTTTTCACAGATATATTTTAAATCTAAAATAATATTTGCAGATAATCTTTAAAATATATTAATCTTATATTTATGAATCTTATATTTAGGTTGACAAAGTCTTAACTTCATCCAGCTTAATTTTCGAATGCACAATATTTGCTATTTTTTGCCTTTATGTCTGATTTTTATTTTGCTGAGTAATTTTCTTGTCGGTTTTTTTAATGTTTTGTCAACAGAACTTTTTTTTGTTTAAGGGTTGGAAATATTTCAAAGGATTATGATTTTATGTTTGTCTCGGATCATATTTTAATTATCAGAAAAACATGGTCCTAGTCTTATTCAACTTCCCCATATGCAATATTAGCTATCGTTTATCATCTTTTTTCGGACATTGCATATACTATATCAGAGTTATTATTATTATTATTTTTAAATTAATAATCGAACATCTGTACAAACGGATAATTAGTACATCTCCCCCCCCCCTGAACTAATGCGTCTGCCTGTATTATAAATGCTTAGCTAGACGTTTTATTCACCCCCACCCTTCATCCGGTTTAACCATTCTGTTTAATTTATCTTCTACATACTAATCAAAATGAATAAGATAACTTTCTAAAGAAGGAAACTAAAGGAAATTTTTGCCCTAATCTTGCAATAATATGAAATAAGAACTTCAGAGTTTTATTCAAAACCCGGGAATAAGAGTTTATATGTAATTCATTTAAACCATTTTCTTATATTAAAAAGATTTTAGATAATTAACTTTATTTTTGGTTTCTTATACTTATGTTGAAAATATAATAACTAGTGATATAAAATTTCCAGCTAACTAACTGCCTATAACTTTTGATACTAAATTTTACCCTATTGCAAAAAGCAGCAATCTCTTTTAGTTGAAATAGATTACCTCTGATATATTATTCTATACATCAGGCATATGGACATTATATAAATAGAACGCTTACCTAACATCTCTGAGATAAACTCATAAAACCTTTTCAATCAGTCAAAAGATTTGTCATTAGCTCTCTCAGCTTTATTTGATGCTTCATATAAGCATTTCTCAAAAATTTAAAAGGTTTTTGAAACTATTTACCTTAGTTTCTCCGCAGATTGTCTTATTTTGATCGTATACAATATTTTGATCGTATACAATTTGATCGTATACAATACGTAATGCACTGTTACTGATCATTAATTAATTCAGAAAAACTGAATCAGTTGCAGCTATTGTGGCTGAATCAAAAGCTGATATTCATTCTAAATGCTTCTGATCTAAATGTTTCAGAGGCCTAAAAAGTTACAATTAGTTGCAACATCTCACCTAAAAGCGCTACTAAATTTTTGAAAACTTTCTTAATAAATTAACAGAAATATCATAAATTATTAATGAGATGTATTATCTAAAAATATATTATCCATTGAACTTTTTGAAAGTATATCCTTTTTTTTTAATAATAAAAGTTTATTCTATATATCAAAAAGTAATAATTTAACTTTTTTCACCAATAAATAAACCAAACAATCATAGAAACTGAACCAGATATATCATTATCAATAAATTAGAAAGAATTTTGCAAAAGAAATAAACTATTCGTAGTCAATACATTTCAAGTTCAGGAAAGATCAATAAGAAAGAACAATATATAATTTAATATTTCTAAACCAGGCACTTAAGAATTTGTTTGAAATAATTAATGATACGAGGGCTGTCTTAAATTTATCCGACCTTTGTCCAGGAAAAATTTCTTACGTGACGAAATCGGAACCCTAATCGCCTTCAAAACAGGCTCCTAGCGCGTTCACACACTTAGACCACCGATTCTTCCACTGCCGAAAACACTACTGGAAGGTGTTCATTTTCGCTGTTTGCATTCGGCATTATTTTTTCTGTACTCTCGAAACGAGATGTTTCAACAGCATCATCAATTTCGGAAACACCCAGAAGTCGCAAGGAGCCATATTTGGAGAGTAGAGAGGTTGAAAGGCGACTGGAATTTTGTATTTAGGCAAGAAAGTCTGGATCAGATGTGACGAATGAGCAATGTAATGATGCAGCTGCCAGTTTTCCATCGACCAGAGGTCTATTCTGTTTCGCGAAATTGCGTCTTTAGAACTGGTTGATAGCATTCGTTTGGCACTGTTTGTCTTTCCGGTGCATTCAGGACCATTTTCATCGATGTGTCGCCATTTTTGAATCGGTTAAACCACACCATCACTTGTGTTACCCCCATAACATCGTCTCCAAACACCTGCTGAATCTTACGAATTATTTCAATTTGCGAATCTCAAACTTTTAACAAAACTTGATGCAGTATCTTTGCTCAACTCGTTCAATCATCTAAAGAGAAATCAAAAATCCGACGAACATTTATAACAGCACCTTACTCAACGGCCATCAAGCAGCGACTGACACACTGGAATACGAAGTAAAAATTCAAGCATGTGCATTAAGCTGTCGTCTACTATTGTGCACAGTGGACAGGCCGCTCTAGTATCATTACCGTACTCAGGAAAATTCAAAGTCGGAAATTTTTTAGATAGTCCTCGACTAATTTTTCTTATCTGTGCTACAATGCTTATGCTGTAAGAAAGGAATTTCAGCTTTATATCACAAAATATAACAGCAGGAATTGATTGACAAAAGAATTAGACAACTGAATCAACTGCTACCTTTGAATCAAAAGTCTTTCAGAAGCAATCACCCATTACCAGTAGATTTCATGCGCGTGAGAGGATATCAATAAAACGTTTAATCTGAAAGTTTCAAAACCAACTCTTAAGATTTTCTTAATAAATCAAATTGTTTGTTATAAATCGTTTATGAAATAGAGTATCTAAAGCATTTTTATCTTTGTAAACAGATAAAAAGTATCTAGTCTATTTGTAACAGCCAAATTCTAGTATTTTATGGCAAATGCATTTTCCGTATAAATGAAATAAACAGAGAATTACTATTCAAAATAACTGAACCATCTACTACTTCTCTATCAGAAGTTGCTTCATGCAAAGATAAATTACCACGATCAATATGTTTTCAGGCACCTGAAAGGCGCTCTTTAAAACACCTCAGATAGAAGTTTCTATACTAAACTTTTGGAACTTTCTCAATAAATCAAAAGACTTGGTAAAAACTATTTATGAAAGACGATATCTCTTGTGCTTTATCTTTGGAAATGGGTTGCTTTTAGTGTGATGCCTTTGTAATCGTCAAACTTTAGAATTATGCGCCAAAACCTATTGGGCATTTAAATGAAATAATCAGCGAGCTACCAAAATAAATAACGGTATTTCTTTTAGCTTTTCATTTATGTTAATCGTTTATTTAGTTCCGGGACTTATATCAGAAATTCTTTAGAATATTTGTATTATTAACGCCAAGTTTACATTAGAAAACTAGCGAAAATGAGTAGTTTGCATGCTTAGCTATAGAACTTCATTCTTTTTTACTTTCTCGCATACGAAGTATATAAAGAGAAAATATTGTAGTCGTCAAAAATTTTGAACTCGAAATTTTAGCGAATGTCCATGTTTCAGTCCCCTCCCCACTGGAGACTGAAAAGCAGACTTTTGTAAGTATATTTACATGTGAACAAATACGCTTTGAGACAGATAGCTGAAATTCAGAGTACGATTTCTGTATCGATGAGCACGATGATTGCAAATTAAAAAGAGATAGACGGATACAATTTTGTACACAGACTTAACATTTAAAGTATATCAATTTTGGAAACAAATATGTATCAAATTTGAAACCAAATCCATCAAAATACTTTTCTTCGTTCACAAGCTTGTAAGCAAAATAATACGAAAACGCGAGGAATAAAACATATAAAATTTAATATGTAATTTTGTGATTACTTTTAGTATTGTATAAAATGTTGTTTTTAATAGATGGCAAACAACGCAACTAAATATGCATTAGGTCTTCTAAATCTTGTGTTTATTGCACTCCAACGATTAATAAGGGCCGAAAGAAATCATAAACATTGAATTCAAATTACTATTGTTTGCTATTGGAATATGATTAATAATAGAAGACCATTCCCTCTGGTTTATTTTTTAAAACTCAGATTTTGAATATAATCCATTTAGAGGAAGTATTTTTCTTTGGTTGTCCGTATGTAAGCTAATACAATAATTATTAAATAAAGAAAGAAAGAAGGATAAAATTTGATACATAAATTTAACATTTAATGTGTAAATATGCATAAACTTTGGAAGCAAATCCTTCAAGGGGTCTGTATTTTCCAAGCATATAAACCCTATAACTCAAAAACGCAATGACTTGAATATATGAAATTTAATATGTTACCTTGTGCCTGCAATTGTTGTTCCGTGTCAAATTTTTGATTTTCCATCTGAAATAAGGCTTGAAAATGCATTTTGAAGATAAAATTCATTACAAGTTGTAGATTCATGCCAAAGATCTGAATGCAACATTGCCCGACAGTTATTAAACATAAAGAGCTAGATGGGTAAAGATTTGGAGCAGAGATTTAACATCGAATGGATAGATCTGAATCATAATTGAAACCAAATCCGTCAAGGGGTTAATCACCACATTGGAACGTGCTTTCATATAATATAAACTAAATAACTCGAAACTCAATGTCTTAAATATCTGAAACTTATTCTGTCATCTTGTGACTGCAACTGTAATTCTGTGTCGAATTTTGGTGAACTGGAAGGGGACTAGAAGAACATAATCCAGAATATTTTTTTCAATTTTCGGGTATTTTTGTATAACCTCATCCTAACGCCACTGCTGTTTAATTATGTTATCTTCCAGATTGAAAGTAATACTTGTACTATTTTGAAATGGACCACGCAATACTTAACTGCAGTCACAGTACAAGGACGATATTTGAGGTGGCACCTTCTCACCAAACATCCGCACCATAGAAACGGTAGGACATTTTACCTCTATTTAGCGCGAAACAGACTCGCTTACACGGTGGTATTTCGATAGAATCCTGTTTTGAACTTGAAACCTTTCAATACTGACAAATCATGTTAACGATCGCACGTTAGATTCAGCAGAAATTCTCATCAAATATTCGTATTTCGTAGTAACTGTTCGGCAAGTTATTTGCAATCCTACTGAAGGTACATAATTTTATACATCATGGGAATTGAGACCGTTACTGGGATGTATACGAGGGAAATTACTCCAACTAGTTTTTGTATGCACTCATTAAGTGAGTTTGCACCAATAAGAAAGGGCATTTACTTCATAAAAAATAATAATAAAATGAGTTAAGAGCTAGATCGAGAAAAGACTTTGAAGTTATATTTATATTAAATTAATTGTAATTCTGTCTTTCATTAATAAAAATAAATGAATCGATAGCAAGAATTCAATTTACAATACAAGTAAGCCAGATGATTTGATGTAAAGGAAATGAATAGTAATATATTTTAAGGCAATTTTAAACAGGTTATTTTTAAACATTTATATCCAAAATATTTCGCTGCATTTCATGATTAAATACAGAAAAAGAAAAAAAAGTGAGAAAAGAAAAGAGAAAAAATGAAAGAAAAAAGATGAGAAATACTAATTTGGAAACCATCATAGTAAATTTGTATTAATTTAAAACGAGAAATTAGTTGAGAGAGAAAAAAATTAATTCCTATCTTTACTAATTGATAATTAGTTTAATTAAAGCTATCATCTGAAAACTAAAACTACTGCATCATTTGAAAATATTTAAGATCTTTATTTGCAAGTAGGATGTAATTATAATTAAAAATAATTTTTTTTGAATAACGAGTCGAATTAGAATAAACAGAACGACATTCAAACTTTAAATATAAAATGTTGAGTTGATTTCTATCGACTTGGATATAAAAAAAAATTTAGTAATTCCAATTGAAGAAATAGCAATGATCATTAGCCAAAGAAAAAAGTTTCCTCTTTATTAGAGAAATTTTTAATTGATACCATTGGAGAGTGTTTAGCACATATTTATCACATATTAGACCCTCCAGAAATTGTTTTTAAATTAAGGTAGACGACTACATTTGGGATGATTTATTATTGATAAACACTCAGAAACACATCTTTGATTATTTGCATAAAAAAATTGAAAAAATGTGCATGACACCAAAATAAACAAGTTAAATGACAAAAATATTTTGAAAATTAAAAATAAGGGCCTATTTTGTCTAAAAAGAGATATAAAGCAAAATTCTTCTAGTTTAGACGTTTATCAAATGATTTGCTAAACCTTTTGCAGATATTTTAAGAAATATATTATCTGGTTTCTCAACTAAAAATTAAGCTGTATTTCTATCCATTCTTTGATTAATGAAGTTAGACTGATAAATAATAAGAAATTTTCAATTTCTTCACATTGTGAAGCACTAAAACAACTATAAAGTATTTTTAAATGAACAGATTATTTATTTTCTAGTTTAGGAACTACATTATATATTGAGAAATTACTATATAAAATTTGAACAAAAGTAAAGTGGCATTAGATTTTAGTTTAGAAAGATTTTCGTTAGAAAGTTATAGCATTACAGTGCGTGTAAATACGTGTAAAAAATGGATTTAAAGACGCAATTCTGATGGTTTTACAAAGAAACTTATTCGAGCATTAAGAATATTAAATTTAAAAAAATCATAATTTCTCAAAAAATTGACTTTTTAAAGTATTCATTTATCTTAAGAGACATCTATATATGCAAATATAAGAGAAAATTCAAATAATTTAATGTATGCTGCTTTATCTTTAGAAGTAATCTAAAAGTTCTTTGCACCTTTGAAACCATTGAATTCGAATATTATTAGACAAAATACATTGGACATATGAATTAAATATTGAGAGCTACCCAAGCCAAATAAATTGTTGTATTTCTTCTGGCTGCTTATTCACTTTTATTGCTTATTTAGGTCTGTAGCTTATATCAGAAATCTCTTCGCAAGTTTAGTTTATGATTCCGAGGTTAAGAAAGGGTGCCAATTTAAAAGAAAGTTTTGCGTGTGTAGATACATAATTTCATATTTTTGATTCGAAAATCGTTGCTATAATTTTACTTTGGTTCAATCGTAAGATATGTCAAAAAGGAAGAGCTTGGGACAGTAGCAAATATTTATTATTAGAAAAGAAATTAAGTGTGGAGAATGGTTGTTCCAGGAAAATATTTAAAACTATTTTTAAACCAACTTAACAATATCCTTTTTCCCTATGTGTTAATAAAAAATAGCACTGATCATTGGCTGCAATTTGCTTTATTAAATAAAAGCATTTCGTTGAATTGAAGAAAAAAGGAAGGAATAAAAATATTATTTAAAATCCAAAACTGAAGCATTTATATCTAAAACATGCACCTTATTTCGGAGTAAAATTACAAGAGAACGGAGATTAAAACGATAATTTGGAAAATCATTATAATAGGTATATATTAATTTTAAATGACAGATTAGTTGGAAGAAAAATTACGATTGATGCCAAACTTAAGTAATCGATAATTAGTTTAAACGAGATATTTGAAAGCTTTAGCAAATTCATGCATTTCAACTAAGTCTTCAACGAATATTTAAGATCTCTACCTGCAATCAGGAGATTTTAGCTATAATTAAATATAAATGTTCTTCAAAAAGAAGTCGAAATAAAATAAACATTCCGATATTCAAATTCTAAATTTTAAACATATTATTTTTTCAAAATTTTGATTTGGCATTTGTTGTTTTTTAAAAAAAGGATAAAACTTTCAGTTTAAGAACTAGCAATGAACATTATCCAAGGTGAGTTGAATATCGTTAGAGAAAATATTTATTATTACCACTAGATATCATTTGGGATCACGTTTTAAGAGATATGGGTTTATTGTTACAAAAGAATCCGTTCTGCGTGGGCTTTGAAAATCCAATAATCTCAGCCATGGACAAGAGTGCTTTATTCTAAACAAACACAGACATAACATATACAAAACAGCACTTGCAGAAAGAAACAGACAGTTACCAAACAAATCGCAATAATATGAAGCATGCAGAAGGAATTAGCTGGAGATCACTATTTTAAGGAGAGAATATTCCCGGATAACCACTCAACTATCGACTTCTTATTTCTCACAGCATTTTAAACTCATTTGATAGGACTATTGCCATTGAATGTTCTAAAATAAGCACTCAAATTTGAGTCCCAGTGGAACTACTGCCAAAATTCTTGAATATTTTGAGTACTTCATTTCTCTCGCTAATTGGTTACCTTGCTTCAGGGATCATTATCACGATATCCATTCTGTATCCGTTTTGCCAGGTTCAGGTTTGTTTAATCGGGAGGAACGAAAATGAAAGTTAATTTTTCTTCGATTTTAGTTTGGTAATAGTGTGGAAAAGTTGTCTTTTAGATTCAAAAATAATTGTTAAAAATTTGGTTGCAATATTGCATTATCTTGAGGTGCGTGCCGCAAAAAAATTGAAATTTGTAAAAAAAAATTGAAATTTTTGAAGAGGGCCTTTAAAATTTTTTCTTAGATTTTAGTTTGGTAATAGTGGAGGAAAATTCGATTTTAAGTTCAAAAAGAATTTAAAAAAAAATCTGGCTGCAATACAACTATGCATTGAGGTTCGGCAAAAAGCTTAAAATTTGTAAAAAAAATTAAAAAATTAAAAACTTTGATAAGATATTTTTATGATTTTTTCTGTCCATATAATGTTCAAAATTAATTTTAAACACTTATATAAGAATTAGAATTGGAAAAATTATTAATTATAAAATATAATAATAATAAAAAAATATTTTTTATGTCAAATTTTGTGTTTTTTACTTCTGTATCCTTAATGAGTACAAATGTTACAGATGCAAAATGTTTGTTTCTACTTCACTGCCACATTTAACTATTTTTTAAATTAAATTTTAGTATATTCTCACGTGAGTGAATGTTTGCTTTTATGAATCCTTGATTTGTGATTGAACAACAAACATTTTGAGCCGATTCGACCACCAGCTTAACAGCTCTTCCCACTGTTTGCATGTGACAGGGAAGCCGGGAAAGTCGATAACCGAGTCCCCTATACTATTTGGTTTAGCTTTAGATGCCTTCTGCATAAAGTCTTTGAGAAAGTCACTGGAAAAATGTTTTATAAAGGGGTGTTCAATTACGTCATTTTCAAGCCAGAGATCATGTAGATGCAAACCTTTGCTTCGAAGTTTATCTTTGGAATTTTAAACTTCCTGACTCTTTTACTGTCTATTCTTGCTTTTGTAACACGTCGTAAACCAAGTTCACTTTGAATTTTACATTCATCACTTAGCCCGGAGAAAAGGATATTGTTACAAACCTGTAATTCGGCTTCCCAGCATAGTTCGTTCCATCAACAGAAAGAAAGTTTTACAGTCATCTGAATGGACGGAATCCGTGTGGCGCGTCGGTGGTCCTAGAGCTTGGCGACAAACTTGGCGACGAATTTGGCGACTTTGGAGCCAAAATAGATAATACCCGAAACTTCGAGTATTTTCCCGATCCTTCCAGTAGGAACCGAGGTACGCCTCGAACGTTCATAATTGGTTGAGACGCTTCTAGTCCCGCCTCCTGAGACTTATAAAAGGGGGCTGCAGCTGCCAGAGAAGCAAGCCAGTAGTCCGAGCTGGAAGGTAGAAGGCAGTAGGAGTTGAGAGTCGGAGAAGTCCGAAGACGGAGCGGAGGAGTCGTAAGCAACAGAGCGGAGTAGGCGGAAACGACGGTGAGCAGCGACGGAGTCAAGCTCGTGCTGAACTGAGCTGTGCGCTACTGTCTGCAGTAGATTCTGGTTGTATGCTGCTGTTGTATGCTACACGTCTCGGCTGAAGATAGTCGTCTCTGTGCTGTATATAGCTGTCACTTTTGTGCTGTCCTATGTGTCTTCGTGTAAATAAACGTCGTTGTTTTATTTTCTACTACCGTCTGCTGATTGAACGTTCTACACACCATATCACTTCCATTATCCAAACGAACCCCCGGCAAAAATTGCGTAACAATATTTTCTGAAGCAGATAAATACTCATTTCTTTGAATAATCCGGACTATAACACTCTTGAGATCGTCAGAGAGATAGCTTAAATATGAGATAAGGCTAAAAAAAGTTTGGAACCTTTAGTGCATGAAAGTTTTAACTTAGTATGAAACCACACAAACACATGGTAGCTTTATCGCTTCTTGTCTATTTGATGGATCTGGTTAGTTTGCTACTTTTGTAAAGAACGCTGTTGTTCTTCAGCGTTGTCATTGTCGCCAGTAATCATATGTGATAACTAGTATTTTTTGCCCGTTCTTGTTTAAACTTAACCATTCTTTATAGTTCTTTACACTTTCTTGCTTCTTTCTTCATCAAACCGCTTGTGGTAGCTAACTAGGTATCAATATTACCTATAACAATTTTCCTGTTATAGCGTATATCATTTAGAAACTTTTATATCATAACTGGCACTTTTTTCTTTTATACAAGTCAGAAATATCAAATAAACGTCTATCTTCTTTAAATTATGTGAGGTTGGAATCAGATTTATCTGAACATTTTCTTCTTTTAGACTTTAATAAATTCCTGTATTTAGCATGATAAGTTTTTATCATTTCTGAAATTCTTTTGCTAGAATCAATGGGAATAGAAGTTTTTGAACCAATTTGTTCTATTATGGGAACTAAATTGTCACATATTTCTCTTACAGAATCATCCTTCTCTGAAGTAATTTTGCAGTTATATCTGCTAAAGCAGCAGCATTAGATTCGTAAGTAATGAGATCAATTTAAAGCAAATCTCTAAATTTCTCAAAAATAGAACACTCCGATATTTGTCTTGTCTTCATAAATTTAGAGTGAGCCATTTTTACTCACAGCAAAGCACATAAGCGCACAAACTAACAAATCTGTTACGTTAATCAATTACACAATAGACGGGGCGGAAACGCCATCTCAAGTGAACTCGGCAAAGCTAGATTTGAAGTCAGCTCTGTCCTCGTCACTGAACGCAAACAAATCTCCGCCTCAACTCAATAACAACCGCTCCGGCGACGATTCAGTGCCATGCCAGTGCAATAATAAAATTTTTTTAAAAATAATTTCATTCATATGAAAGCGTCTATTTAAAGTTTTTTATTTCATAATCGAAGCACGCAAAAATCCTTAAAAAGTTGCAAAAAGTGTGTTTTTATGAAACTGTAATGTCCTTGCGGTACCTAAAGATGTATTCTAATTTTTTTCTCATAATTTTTATTTACCTTATATATGCTAAAAAGCAACTTTTCCGCGCTATTACAAATTAAAAAACAAAAATTGATTATAAAATCAAAAATTTTGCAAAAATTCCAATTTTATGAAACTTTAAAGTCCTGGCGGCACCTCAAGATCTACTACAATAATTTTCATATTTATAATTTATTTTATCTACACCAAAAGGCAACCTTTCCGCGCTATTGCAAATTAAAAATTAATTTTTTATTCCACCCTACAGTTTAGGGGAAACAATATGACAAATTCGTAACAATAAATATGCTTAAGGAAAAGATAAAAAGAGAGCACTTCCATTTAACTTGATAATGTTTCAGACTGGCATACTGTCTATAAATTGTTGTATGCGAACATCGTTAAGAGGAAAAAAAACCCAACCAAATGGGACAATATATTTCTATAAGTAGCTGCTATAAGGTGGAAGTTATACTTTCTATTAATTAAATAATACAAAAATCTTCATTTATAGAATGTGCAGTCTACCCTTTCAAAATAGACGATGGCTAGTCATATAAATCAAATTTAAATCATTATCATTCTATAATGTTTCAAATGATCGATTCATTTTTTTTAAATTTTGAAATTGAATATAAACTTCACATAGGACAAATGAATTCTTATTTACAACTATAAAATTTACCAAATTCTCAAATTGAAAAGAATTTAAATTTATTTCTCTTTTTATGTTATCGTAAACATGAATTGACAAATAAATAAACATTTTACTCACATAAGGATTTAATTTAAAATTAACAGCAGCTCTACAAGTTTGATATTAAAACATATACTTAAATTCACCCCACGGCCAAGTTTTTTCTTTAAATTAATACACGCACTAACAGATAGATGGACAGACAGTAAAACTAAGTGATTTTTTTTGTAATGAACAACACCACAATAATTCCATTAATAATAATATTATTGCTAAATTCATTAATCAATAATAATTCAATCTTAATATCTTATTATTTCAATATTAGTATTATTTCATTATTAAATTTCCCTGTTATTAAAGTCATTTCACTTCCTGTCACTAATACTTTATAACTTTGTTCAAAATTAACTACCTATCAGAAATTTTACTAGTAATGTTAGACTCCAAATTTCCTTTATTTAAGATTTTTTTTTATAGTTTCCGCCTTTAATCCTATATTGGCAGATAGACAAGTAGATTGACAGAAGACTGAATTTTTCAATATTTAATACGAATTTCAATATTATATTGTATTTTATCTGTCTAGTTAGATAACTTTTGGAATTAGATGCATATAGATTAGCATAATTTCAAAAATGTTTTTTCTTTTTTACTTAAAAAAGCATGACACGTGGTAACTCACCAACGTATCATGTTTAAGATTTACGACAATTACATTATTTTTTTCTCTACATTCATTTTCATGAACAAAATAAAAATTATCAAATTAAGTAATTTCACGTAGAGTTATTTCAGAAAAATTTCTATTTTTTCAATTTTTAAGAATAAAGAAGCATTTCCCTCAATGACATTGAATTTCTGGTATTTATATTATATTGTACATTCTTTAAGCCATTGTATTTTCATAATGCTTTGTTACCTAATTGTCCCATACTTTTATAAATATGAGTAATTATACAATTTTTCATGCGTAGCCCAATTCTGGAGGGTTTTCAGTCATTAAGAAACTTAGCCTCCCTTATTACAATAAATACTCAAATCTTTATCGTTGCGTTAATAAACTTTGGCAACAATTGGACTGATCATGAATTAGTTTCCTTAGTTAGTATTTAAAAAGCATATTACGGCTAATTTGTTTACTTTAAATGCTAAATGCCCAATTTTGCTATAAGAGTTATAATAATTAATGGAAAATATTAGTCAATTCGTTGCCCTTTTATAATGATTTTAATTCATTAACTAGAATTATAATTGCAGCAATGCGAAAACAATTGTTTAAAGCATCATTAAAGATGAATCCTTAGCGCTTTCTAAGTTTTATATAAGAGGAACGATAATTAATAAATCACCGTTCAGGTATGAAATTTGTTATAATTCTTTCCCATTTCAGATGATTATTTCGTCTTCATGATAAAATGATTATTTCCTTTCATTAAAAGACTTGGAAATGATAAAACAAAGAATTTAGAAGCTTAAAGGAAAATATTAATATCGCTAAGGAGCTTCAATTCCACTAAGACCATAAATTCACCGGGTTCGCTAGTATTGGGTGTATGGTGTGAAAACAATCAGCAGGCCTCAATATCGGACGACTAGTTTCATTAAACAAGCAGACAACAAATACAAAGACGACAAATATACAGCCGAGAGAAAGCAGGAAACACACAGCAGCTCACTACAACAAACAGTAGTCCACAATTAGTAATCGGTAGTAATAACGATCACAGCACGCAAAGAATTCAGCAGTAGGAGGAAATCTACGTAGATGCACTCTATGATTTCTTCGAACGTCTGCAAATCTCCACTGTCTCCTTGCTATAGCTCTATCGAACGGCAACAAACTACTACATGTCTGGCTACTCCTCTGCAAGACTCGATGCTGCTTCCACAATAAACACCAGGACTCGGCGCGCAGCTCAGTTCAGCAATCGCTTAGGCTCCACACTCCTTTTCTTCGCTGCACTATACCGGCATTACTTCGTTATCCTCTCGACGACTCGATACTTGACTACGACTGACTTCAGCTTGAGATTGCTGGCCTTTTTTAGTTTACGAGAGGCGGGCCGAGAAGATTCTGGACCAATGAGGCATATATCGATTCTTATTGGCTGAATTGCTAAAATTCTCAAAGTTCCCAGTAATATCTATTTTATCGCCAAAGTCGCCAAATGGTCGCCAAGCTCTCAGATCACTGACACGGCACCCGATCAGTACCCAACAGAGCTGATCGTAAAACGGTCTTTCCAGTGATTGAATTAACAAAGTTGGGAAGCAGCATTACAGGTTTGTAACAATATGAATCATAAAAGAAATGTATTTCAAAAATACAATAATTTTGTTTAGGAAATTGAGTTTAAAAAGGTTTAATTATAATTCCAGTTTTTGAAAGTTGGTTTCAGTTTTAATTTTTTCGATTTTTATGGATCCAAATAAAAAGTAGACAAGACAAAAAATTATTTTTATAACAAATTTAATAGAAATCATCATTATTGTTCAAAAATTTGTCACATCGTTATTGTACAGGTTAAGCCCTTGGTACAGAATGATTGAGATTATTATTTATTGAAAAAGACCTGTGTGACATTTTTCAGTTAGCCGACCTATTAAAAACAATTACCAAGAATAATTATCTTAAGTCGCCCAAATATGTGATATTCGTATGGTGAAAAATCCGGATTGTACGCTGCATGTTTCGACATTTTCACTCTGAATTTTTTTTGTTGGAT
>JAPMOR010111291.1:45130-140349 GCA_026543865.1 Argiope aurantia | reverse complement strand
TGAATATGATTTTACGTCCTGGGCATCATAATACATTTTACCATTTATGGAGTTCTGCATGGAACGAAATAAACGGCCATCTGAAGGGTCCAGGCTACATGGTAGATGTGACAACACATCCCAACATATTTCCAATAATTTTTAGCGAGCGACTAAAAATGTGTGGGACTTGGCCTTATCATATTGCAAATCTTTGCCAATTCTTCGTTTGATTTCTTTGTTACAGTTCGGAGGGAAATTTCCTTTATAATCCCACTAAACCAACAGCACAACTTTTTTTTTTTTGATGAATATTAGCTTTTGGTCTCGTCTGAGCTTGTCATCTTTTTCTGATTTACGTTATTATAAAATATCCACTTTTCGTCACCAGTTGTTTCAGAATTAAATAAAATTCGTCGCGTTTCATAATAGATCGCAAATGCTATTGTTTTGCATCAAATGGATTTTCATAAGCTTATGAGGAATCCATCAATCGAGCTTTCTATTCTATGCTTGATAAGTAAAAATCTATGCAGATGAAACTCGAACACTGATTCTTTTGTATCTCATAAAATCCAAATGACTGATTTTTAATATGGTTTTCTCACAAATGCTATTGGAATATAAGAAAGGATTTGGGACAATTAACACTAGAACGTCTGTCGGTGTGTATTGGACACCGGAGCCTATTTAGTTGGTTCTCCAGTCCGAATTTTAGCAAGGAATTTTAAAAATTTTCGTGACTTTTAATTATTTTCCATGTAGAAAAGAGTTTGTGGTTCTAGGTTAATTAGGTGAAATTTAACAACTAAATATACCTAGAGCGTCAGCTGGGGTCGTTTCGACACTAAGGCAATTTATCATTATAAATAGCCGTTTTAGAATTATCGTTTGTTGAACGGCACACTTCCTCAAGTACTATCGCACATTTATTTGACCTTGAATGCAATGTTATTGGGTTCATAGCGGAAAAGAGTCAATTATTATGAAATTGTTGCGCTTAAGTGTTTCGTTACAGAGCATTTGCTTCTCTGCTCGTACAAAAAATCATTCTAATTAATTAAAGAGTGTCACGAAAATGCAGTTAAAGAGATGTGCGTCGCTTGCACGAAAACGGTGCGAGGAAAATGTACAGTAATGTAAATAATTGAATACACTGTATCCATTGCAAATGAGGTATGCACAAAACTTTATGCGTAAAAACGATCAGTGATTTAAAAAAACTTGCGTTCTCAAAAAAAAATTACGATTCTGCTTATTATACTAATATTTATGAATATTATTTTTTATTTCATTTCACAAGATAAACTCATTTGTTTTGTTATAGTTTTTATGATAGAAAGTCATAAAATATAATAATTGCGTAAAATAATTATTAAAATGTCTTAAAAACTAAATCCTACTGAACAGTAGTCCCGCAATTATTTCGTTATTACAATTATTTTATATCGCGGTGTCGAAACGATACAGGTGGACGTGTAAAGGTAATCGAAATCCCGGATGCTCTAGTGTTAAGGAATTAGTTTTTAGTAAATAAACTATCGTTTGCCAACAGATTTTAAAACTCTCCGCTCTTTTGCGTATGCGTTAGGATGTGTTTAATTCGGAAAAATATGGATGAAAGGAAAGTGGAAAGGAGATGTTTACATTTAACAATAAAGTAAATTCCGGAAATGCGCACATCCTTCCGCTTTTCACCCCTTAGTGAGATAGAACCGTCGAAAAGGGGTCGTCTCAGAATACTGAAACGAACATTACGCATATGTTGTTCCCCCCACAGTACTGACCAAGAGGACAATATGGCGGCATCTATGACAAGTTTAGGATTTCTAATGAAAGCAGTGACTTCTATTCCCTTCCTTCCACCCAGGAAAACAAAAATGGTATTTTTCCCCCCCTGAACTGTGCCGATGTAGATGGGTAGAGGACTTCATTCTACTGAATTGTTATAACAAACTATTATGCTGAACCCTAGAAATCGAAGAGCCTTTTGTAAATGTCCTGAGCACATTTGAGCGTTTTGTACTTCGTAGTATATAGAAGAAAATTGATTTCAGCATTTTTGACGCTTTTTCTCGACCGACTGAAATTAGAATTTGACTACATTTTTAGTAATAAGATCAACAACTAAATTCCATTGATTTAAATTGTTTTGTTTAAGTAATCGCATCTACATGCATACAAGCAATCGGTAAACCTTTTGACGGATGTGGTTCAAAATTTGTTACAGATTTATAGTGTAGAGGCTAAACTGTAATCTAGATTTTAACATACAGATCTTACGTTTTTTATCATACTCATTTGTTCTCAAACAGATGACAAACAAAGTACTATAAATAAAAATCGTTTAAAATTTGACAAAAACCTGAAAATTTGGTAAAAAGATCACACACCAAATTTCATACTTATAGCTCAAAGATTTTTTGTTTAGCTGTAGTGTTCATTGACAGATGCAATTCCAAAAATGTGTTTTACGAACTAGAAAAGGTTTTAAATGTGGGGATTAGTCAAAACTTTGTGGTCGAATCTTTTGACAGTTAAAATACTTTGTAAACTCTGTATACGCGATAGCAAAAAAGTAATTTTTTTATCATAATATTAAAATTAGTAAAAGCTCGCGACTGTAGGATATGACGTAATCAAGAAATTATAAATTTAAATCTTGACTGTTGTAATAAAAGCATTATCACAGACTGCATAAAAAATATTAAAAAAATTAATTCAATTAAAATTGTTTTATTAAGAGTAGATTAAATTATGCGGAAATGAAATTAGAGTAATTAAAAACCTATTTTTGAATTTTCAAAAAAATTTAAATATATTTTATAAAACATTTTCAGAAGATAAATTTTTATACATTAAAAATTCAACAATGCTCTGTCTTTTTATTTTGAAGAACAAGTGAGCCAAGTTTCATTAAAATCGGATAAAAACTTTAGATTTGCATTTAAAAAAACGTTCAAAGCTATTTCTTTATATACATAGATTTTTTTAATATCTCCTTTCGAGTGTATGTAAAACTGTGAAATTTAAACGAAGAATAAGTGTAACTGCAGCGCCTAGAGTCTCAATTTAATAATTAATCACCTTTTTTATTGAGAATTTCCAAAAAGTTGTTACATTTCATTTTTGGCAGGCGACAAGAAAAATGAAAGGAATCCGATAGAAGAAAATGCGAACTCTTAAGAAATTCGAACTAAAAACGAATACAAATATTAAGAGTAATAATTCTTTCATTATACATAGAAGGCAAAATTTGCAATCATCTGCATTTAAAAATCTGCATTTTGTCCATTTCTTAGATTTTTACTTAATGAAACCAAGAAAAATATTTAGACAATTACATCACGACAGATTTACTTGTAAAACAGTAATATTTAGTTTAATTAAGCATACATTTCTCTCTTAATCTGAAATCTTCTCGGTTCAAAAAATACATATCCAATAATGATGTAATATTTTTCAAAATGATAATCAAGGGCAAGAAAAACCTTTCGTTCTTGTACTCCAATGACGTACAGTGTAAGTAAGGAAAACGACACTATTGATTGACATTTTAGTATTAGAATAGCTATCAAATATAAAAGAACATGTTTTAATCAAACAGTAGTTCGACCAAACATTGAATGCCTCAGAAATACCTGTTTTAAGCCCTCTTTAATTAACATTCGGAGTGATTCTGAGTACGAAGACAAATTACTTCTCCAGCTCAGATATTTCTGCTGTCAGAACGATCTTTATAGTCTAGCTAAAGCTCTAAGCTTTTCTAAATTTAAATTAATCACCGAAACACTCACCAAAGTTCACACGATAGATTCAGTAAAAATGCTAAATCCAAACCAAAGACTAATAATAATTTCATAACTATTGTACTCCAATGCCATACAAGGCGTTCTTTTGGTTAACGTCTTCATTATAGAGTGTTACCTTTCTCACTTGTCTGTGATGATGTTCAAAGGTTAATTAAATAAGAATTATCAGAGACACCTGATCATAGGTCCGTTTAAAAAAAGCGTCAAAACATTCTTGCAGTATAATGGTAATACTTTAGGACACTCGATGCAAGTAGGTATCGAGTATAATGATTAGTATATGACTCTTCAGCCAATTAACTATCGTTAGATGTTTTGTGGAAACGTCAAAATACTAATCATGTTATAGGGTCAGCAGTCAGGTTACACAAAATATATACATGCGAGAAAGGCAAATATTTTTATTGGTCTAAAACTGACAACTATTTCAAAGTTTCTTAACACCTGGCAAAAAAAAAAAAAAATTACAGCCTGAAATTTTTTTTATTACCAACTCTTTATTAAAAGTTAGGGCTCATTAAGCTGTTTACAAAAAAAAATCATTGTCTAAAGAAGGGATAGCTTCAAATATCTGTACTCAAATTTCCAAATCTGACAGAAGCATATTGAGAAAGGTTATTTTTACTGGCCTTGACGGAGTAAAATTCGATTCTCTCTTTTCAGAAAAAATGGAAGATAAACAAAAAGAAATGTGAAACTTTTAAGGATGCAGTGGACAGATTTTTGGGGTTTCTCTGTACTCCATCTCTAGAAAATGACTTTATCACAAACAAACCAAAGTAAAAACATTGTACAGTCGCCAACAAAAATAATCGGATGCATTTGAAACTTTGTTATTTATTATCGCATTTTCACAAAACTGGTGTCGTTGGAAATAGCTCAAAAAGACATCTTAGTTCAGGCATTTTAACTAATTATGCGAATTTTTCCATTACACCTGCCCATGTTTTTCGTCCAGTCATAAAATTAGCAGTCAATTTTTTCTGAAATTCTGATGAAAATATCGGGAATTAAAAAAGTTTTGAAAAATGGCACCTTCAATCTATCCAAACTTATAATAAAGCTTAATGTTTGTGTTGGCGCTCTACAAGCAAGGCTGTTTGACCTACAGTTACCAAATTTGGCACATATTGGAGGTCGGGAACGTACACCTCGGAGCTATTTCGTTAAATTTTTAATTAGAATTTTGATTAATTGCAAAATAAGCAAAATTTTGGTGTTTTTTCAAGATAATTCTGCAAATACTCCACAAAAACGATTTTTACATCAAGTTCAAAAAATTATTTTTTTAATGATATGTTTTCATCTATAAATTAAGTTTTTATTGTTACTAAATCTTTAAAAAAAATATTTTAACCCTATTTTTCCAAAATTGATTTCGCACAAAATAAAAATAAAATTTAATCTGCTCGATCACGGCCATTTTAATCTGCATGGGAAAAATTAGCTTTTATCAACGTGTTGCCATCATATTGACAGAAGTTCGAATTAAAAAAAATAAGTTTACATCTTTCATCTTCAGTAATATTATTTTCAACATGTGTCTGTATAAATGGATTAAATATAAAATGTGATATTTTCTTTAAAAAATGAATGGGTGAAAATTCTTTCGATGTTTTAAAATAACTATATTATCAATTAAATTTTTCAGTTTCATTTAAGGCACACAACAGGATATGTATTCTAATCATGGCCCATTTGTAAACATTTAGTAACATACATAGTACATCTGCTAAGAAATGGTTTAAATTAAATGATCATATTTTATGCAGATTGTATCAATAAATGTTCTAATGAATTACAAATTTTAAATCTTTTAGAGATTCCCTGTTCCGGGTGTCATATTTAATAAAATATTCACTAATAAAGCCTAAAATTCATTAAATAGATACTAATATTTTAAATAATAAAAGTTCACACTTTTTCAATTAAAACTGATTGACTTATGAAAATTTGAATGTTTCAATTCTATTTCTATAAAATCAAGCGATTTGACTTCTCCAACGACCGTCATTAAGAAAATAACCAATCAGCGCTTTTACTTTCCATGAGGCTTACTGTCTGAAATAATGAGATTATTTACTGTCCTAAAATAATCATATCCAAAGCTTTATAACTCGGTAAGGATAGCTTGCAAAAGTTAGAAATGTTAGATTGTCTGAATATGATTTACAGGAATTTTACTGAATATGATTTACAGGATCGAAGGACTGTATAAAACTTAAACTTCATAATTGTTTTGAAAAGAATATTTATTGATTGAAATAAAATAAAATTTTATTTACCACATTTAAGTCTTTTCCAAAGTAAAAAAAAAAAAATAATAATATAATGATGATGATGAATCAGATGAATTTTTACAGAATAATTCTTTGATATATTGCATAAATTATGTGTACCACAAAGTACACATGCTGCATTTTCTGTAGTTATATCATATATATGTTTTGATCCAGGACGAACCAGCTGATCGCCAAAGATGGCTAGTGTTAAATGAAATGAATGAACTTTTGGAGATGTATAACATATAACAAATTTCATCCTTATTCCATTTTTGAGTTTGCATGGTAGCTGAGATTTCAAATGTGCTTTTTCGGACTCGGAATGTTCCCAAATGTGAAGATTTGCAGAAATTCATCTATTTAAGCAAAACAGCTCTTTGCTCAATATAGTTCGCACTAGAACAAAACTGTTTATTCCAAATATTGTTTCATCGCCAAAAACATTACCTTAGTGCATTTCTAAAACCAGGTAAGTGGAATTTTATTCCTCTAACTTTTATTTCCTTAATATTTTTGCAAATGAAAATTTTATTATTATTATAAGTTAAATCTTTAATATTCAGCATTTGCTTACAGCATTGCAATCCACTTACTGTACACATTATCCACAACAATATTATCCACATATTGTTGAATTACGTCAAAAATTAATATTTTTATAATAAAATAACTTTATTACATTTAATAAATATCCTATCCCATTAACAATCGCTTCTCTTGAAAATAAAATGCCCTGTTTTTAAATTAACAGTTATTTTTTTTTTAATTTGTGTACGAAATGCGTATTCCATCCATTGGGGATTTAAAATAATGGTTAGAGTGACGTATTTCATTCGGCATAAAATTTAACCTGCAATTAATTTTTTATTGAGGTGTCAACTAAAAAGGCAGAATGAATTCCTCCCGACACGCTGATTTAAGCAGTTAAAATTCCTTTTCATCCAAGTTAATATTTCATAAACTTAATTTCAAGCTCCTAACTTCTAAGAAATTGCAGTTATCAAAAAAAACCTTAAACACAGAAGTTCTTAATGAGGCACTAATCTAATTAATTTGATTTATTTTTCTATCATTAGTAACAAGGTAGTTATAGTGAAAGAAAATTTCAACCTCCTACCATTTCCATGAGCTGGATGGCCCATTTAAGAACTCATCCGAGGCTTCTACATTTTTAACAGATTCCAAGCCGGTTAAAATACAAATGAAATTAGTCTAGTTGTCTTGTTCCCAAGATAACAGGGGAAAGCGTTATACACATGTATATATAAGCTTTTGAACCGAGGGGGGAGGATTGGGCTCTAAGACTTTAATCGCTCAAGACCTGCAGAAAGTGTCCTAAAGTCGCGCCATGAGAATTACTGCAAAAGTTAGTCCTCCTACAGGAATCAACCTAAAGACTGTGTGTGTGCGCACGTGCTTTTTGGTGTTACCCAGGTCAGATTTTTTGATCTATAATTACCAAATTTGATACATGTATATTTGTATGTCGGGAATGTGCAACTCGAAGCGATTTTTTTTTTGAAATTTTAATTAGAAACTAATTTAAATTTGGGCTTTATTTCACGATAGCTTGCGAAAATGGTATTGTAAAAAAGTAAATTTTTTAAATGTTCTCTTTCATGATACCAGTTTAGCAGTCGTATGAGTTTTTGCTGAATTTTAGCAATTTAAAAATAATTTTTTTTTCCTAACGATGTAATTTATTTTTTAACAATAAATCACATCATTACCCTGAATTTCAAACCGTTTCCATCGTTTCATCATTCAAATAATAAAGCGGTCGATTTTTCTTCCATTGTTGATAGCTAAAGAAGTTAACATCTGCGTCTGTGCAGTTTACAGATACATAAAAGAGTGAATTTAGATATTGATAAGATTTATGAAACACACATTTACATTTTTACTTCTGACATGTCATATGACTGATCTTCAATAGAATGTTTCATGTCCGAGAGAAGCGGACCTTAACTGACAATTGAAATAACACGGTTTTAATGCCAGACATGGAATTATCAATTATAACCATTATTCCTAGAGAATTCTGAGACAACCAGTTAATACTAAAGATGAAAAAGTAAGTGTGCACGAGAGTGAGTGTATGCGTTTTGGGGCTGTACAATCCAGACTATTCGATTTAGAGCTACCAAACTTGGAATATACGCAACTAGGAGAGTAGAAATGTGATCACGGAGGATTTTTTTAAAAAGAAATCTAATTAGAATTTTAATCAATTAAAAATCAAATTGAATTTTGGTGTTCTTTTATGATAACTTCCAAAACGTTTACAGCGCACAAAAAAATGTATCTTAGGTCATTTTAAAATTTAAAAAAATTGCCTTTTAATGATACCCATCAAATAAGCGCGCAAATTTTTCCTAAACTGCATCGGTTTCTTTCACTTTTGAGTTCAAACCATTATAAGGGTAAACCGCTATATCAAACATTTAATCGCGTAGTTTTCTTTCCATTATTGAAAGCTAAGGAGGAAGGTATCTGTTTAATATCTGTGTAGCTTACAAGACTAAACAAAAAACAAAATTAAAATACTGGGAAATTTAGAAGATTGATGAACTGCACATTTCCGTTTTTTTTAATAAACTTATGATTTCATACGACTGATCTCTATTAGACAGGTTCATTTACACAATTAATAGAACATATGCAAATCTATTAATAGAACATTCTTTGAAAGTATGACATGGGCATAAAATTATGATGAAGCTATTTAATTAAAATTAAATATAATCAGTATGACGACGAACCAGCTGGTAGACATACCAACTGGCTATATTTAAATAAAAAATATTTAAAATTTGGGGGAAAAAAACTTTCTTAAATCTAAGTCTTTTATTTTACCAAAATTCCTGTAAAAAAAAAAAAAAAAGTCGTATTTTGGTTTCAAGTTGTCATTTACTTAATATATAATCCTCGGAAGGTAGGACTTTTTTTAGTTGAGTTTTCAACACACAATTAAATATGTCTTAAGAACTACTGGAAATTTTGAAACGAAATTTGATTTTGCAACTGAAAGGCCTGTTAGATCGAGTAGTAGAAGAAACTCCATTTCCGTAAAACTCCACCGGAGATAATCAAAACTCTTCCACCCCCCGGATGAAGACCGTCATAAAATTGCATACTATAGTTACAATAAAACAATAAATTCACAATAATACAATTTATACAATTAGTATAAATACAAATACAATTCTGATTATTAAATTCCATTATATATATATTATAAACTAAAACAAATAACAATAACATTAATACACTTCAATTCCAGAGGGTAAAATAGCTATATAACGAACATTTCGTTTTAGGATATTACCATTTGGTAATTTAATATTGACTAATCTAATTTGGTTGTCATTACCGTGGGAAACTTCAGTAATTCTTCCTAACAACCACTTTGTTCCAGGTAAATTTTCATTTTTTTATCAGAACAAGTGTTCCAAGTTTTACATCATTCTTATCGAATTTCCATTTGTGACGATGTTGTAAACTGCAAAGATAATCGCGTTTCCATATTTTCCATATACTTTGAGAAAATTTTGTAAAATTTTTTGCCATTTTAATAATCGATTTTCATTTCAGTTAATTAACAATGGTTCGGCAATTGCATTAATTGGTCTGCCAATCAAAAAACGACCAGGTGACAAAGTTTCAAAATCGTCGAATTCTGGAGATGGCGGAGTAAGGGGTCTAGAATTTAGGACAGCCAAAATTGTTAGAAATTCTTCCAGAGTTAGTTTTTGATTTCCTAGAAGGAATTTACTCCGGCTTCCCAAATACCTCTAAAATTCGGTGATTAAGACGGAATGAACTTCCATTCAATAGATTCTGAAATTAAAAATTCACTTAAACATTGATCAGGAAAGTTGACCAGATTATACAGCTTTTAAAGTTCTTTGTTTGCACCGACAAATGTTTTGGAATTGTCAGTAAGAATTTTTGCACATTTACCTCTCCTTCCAAAGAAACGCTTTAAAAATAAAACAGCCAGATGTTTGATCAGTTACGAAATCAAGATTCAAAGCTTTAGTTCATAAGCACACATAAATTACAACAAACTTTGTTCAATATACCTTTTCTCTGATTTTTGAATTATAAGAAGAATGAGCCAGCAAAGTCATTACCAGTAATATTGAATACATGATTAAGAGTTACACAAACAGCTGGTAAATCACCTATTAATTGGGATGTTTAAACAGGTTTCTTTTTCACACAAGTAATGCAATTGAATACCACCTTTTTACCATTGATTGGCCAAATTTTCTGACGTACTTGATACTCCAAAGCTTGTGCTCCTAAATGTAAATATGTCTTATGATAATGCACTAAAATATTGTAAGTTAAAATGTGATTCGATGGTAACACAATAGGATATTTTGAATAAACATTTAATTTGGAATTTTTTAACCTGCCTCCCACTCTTAGAATATCATTTTCGTCCAAAAATACATTTAAGGTTGACAGTTTACTTTTCTTTGAAACATTCTTACCTCTTTCCAAATCTCTAATTTCCTCCTTAAACTTACCACGTTGAACTATTCGGATTAATTGGTTTTCTGCTTGAATCCTTTCATCAGCCGTAATGGGCCCTGCAGTCCCTGACTGAGTGTATCTGCAATTAGCTGAAAATCTAAAAATATATGAAATAATACGAATAAGTTTTACACATTCATTTGTGATTTTGAGAAGTTTATCGAGAAAATCATCACAATTAGTTCCGGTGCTCGCTGGAATATAGTCTTTCTTTAATTCGTTTGCTACTTCAACTTCGTTGAATTCGCTGTTCACTGTGATGTCAAGGCATAGATCTGAGTTAAACATCATCTTGCGCTACCACTCGGATAGACAGTCCTCGGGTTAACTTATCTGCGGGGTTCGTCTTTCCTCTGCAGTAATTTAACTGGTCTCGATTGGTTTTCTCCTGGATCTCCCGTATGCGATTTCTCACAAACTCCTTCCATCATAGAAGGCCTCTTTTTATCCAATGAAGACTGATTTGCGAATCCGACCAGAAGAAGATGTGGTCAGATGTAATCCAGAGAAATGCTCGTTTTAAGTATTCTGCTAATCTGGCAGAAACAAGGGCCCCCATGAGTTCGAGACCCCAGACTCAATATTTTCAATGGAGTTTCAATGGCGGCATTTCGCCACTATGAAACTGGAGTTCGCCTTCCCGTTGGTCACTTTCCTGAAGTAGGCCACACAACCATAAGCTTTTGGGCTTGCATCGGAGAAAATGTGAATTTCAGCCATTGGAGTCTGCATCAAGGAAGTAAGGACGAGGCAAATAAATCTGAGAGATATTTTTTACCTCATCCAGCCACGACAGAAATGCCTCTTGAATGTTCGGTGGTAGTGGTGGTTCATCCCACTTCAGCTCCCGTTCCCAGGTGTTCTGTAGTAACAATTTCATTCTGACAGTAAAAGGGGTTATCGTCCCCAATGAATCAAACAGCATCCCACAGATGCTCAGAATCAATAGCGTTGAAAGATTACTGCCCTTCATTTTGGAAATTTGATAAATGTCTATGGTAAATTTATCGTTGATATTGTCCCAAATGAGTCCAAGAATTTTTAATAACACCCCTAATTCTTCTGATGTTTCTCGACGGTCAACATTAGCTTATTTCCAAGCTTCAATTAGAATTGGGGAGTTCGTAGCCCATCTTCGAAGATTCATGCTGGCCTGACTTAGAATGTAAATCATTTCTTTGCTCAATTTTATAGCTTCGGAAACGCTTGACGTGTCAGCTGCTAGGTCATCTACGTACAAATAGCTCAACATTTTACACGCTTCTTTCGAATTTTTCTAAATGCAGTTTAATAACTGCGGCAAGTAAGAATGGGCTGCCTTTTACTCCAAAGGTGACTCTTTTATATTGGAATGTTTCAATATTGTGAGGGCTGAAACCGAGATTAGGACAATCCCCTTTCATCCATAAGAATTTTAAAAACTGCCTATCTTCCTCGGCGATCCCTACTTCTAAAAATGCCCGCTGAATATCTGCACTAAAAGCAATTTTGTGTAACCTAAACCGTAGCAAGATTTCAAGTAAATCAGGATTTAAGTTCGGTCCGCTCTCTAAACAATCGTTTAATGATAACGCGCCTTTTCCCTTTGATGATGCGTCAAAGACAATCCTGACCTTTGTACTATCCTTCCGTTCTCGCACTACAGCATGATGTGGAAGAAAATAACCTGTGTTTATATTTTGGTCTAAATTCAAATCTCCTCGTTCTATAGTACCTTCTCTCAAGTGTTCCTTAATGATGACATCATATTTAACAAATAATTTTTTGTTTTTTATCTAATGTTTTGTTTAAACCGAATAAACGACGTTTTGCAACCTCATAATTACTGCGTAATGCCTTATTATCCTCGTATCTTTTGTCTTTATACGTCGTATTTTGTGGAAACGATTTTCAAGTTTCTTTATCTGAAAGAGACACTTCTTTATCCGCATTTATCCCAATCGTTTCTAATAACCACAAATCTTTTACAATATCAAAGCTCGATTCCTCACCCTCGATGATCAAATGGTTAGCAGATATCTCCCTACAATCAATTCCCTCACCCTCGACGATCAAATGGTTAGCAGATATCTCCTTACAATCAATTCCCATCTCCTTTCCCAGTAGTAAATATCCGAAAATGCTATCAGCTGCGATCAGAGAGAAGAGAGAGAGACGAAATATGCTGTGGTGTCCACAGCGCGAAGCGCTGTTACCCACGGTCAGTGATGGTGAGTTCTGGATTGGTAAATTTGCTGGAGTGGATGAGGTCTGGGGCTTGAGTGGAATTCGTTGGTAGAAGGCGGGTCCAATTCAGGTGGATTTTCCAGAGGAGGAGCCGAGATGCATCTTGCCTTGGTATGTATGGGAGGTGTGCAGGGGTTGGAGTATTATCTAGGTTTTAGTCCAATGAAGGAATTACAGTATGGCTCATGAGAACTTCGATTGCGTTATTGCGATAAGGTAAGGGGATAGATAGGGGGAATTTTATGATTTACTTTTAATTTAATATTCATTTAAAATTAATGTGGTCGAGATGTGAAGGCTGATTTGTGAGTTTTATCATTAGGTTAAAATTGGTTACGTTATAGGAGAATTAGTCTGGGTCTTTTGCTATTTTTGTTTGGTTGATAAATTTCTATCTCTTTTATTGCTTCGTTATCAATGTGGATTATATCGTGAAAGAATTTTTCTGCAATGCTTTTGATGAATTCTTTTATTGAAGGGATATTGAGGGCTCGTCTTATATCGTCGTTTCTCATGAACCATCTCGCTTTTGTTATTTGTCTAAGGATTATATTTTGGCACCTGTCTATGATGTTTATGTTGGATTTTGCTGCGTATGCCCAAACTGGACAAGCATACGTTAGGACAGGTCGTAGCATAGCTGTATAAACAAGCAACTTATTTTCCCTAGTCATTTCTGAATTCCGAGCAATGAGGGGATATAATTTGCGGGCGTTATCTCGGAATTTTTGTTTGACATAGTTAAGATGGGAATTCCAAGTTAAGGTTTTGTCTAATATTACACCGAGGTATTTGGCTTCCTGAGACCATGGGATTTCAACTTCATTAATTTTAATTAGGCTTTGGGTAGTTTTCCTTTTCTTTGTGAAAAGCACTGTTATTGTTTTTGAGGCATTTATTGCGATTTTCCACTTTGAGAACCAGCTTTCTAGTTCTTGGATGTGTTTGTTTAATGCGTGAGTAATGAATTTTATGTTTCTGTTTTTGGCCAGCATAGCTGTGTCATCTGCGAAAATACATAGTTTGGTATTGCGTTTCTGAGGTATATCGTTAATAAATATTGAGTATAAGGTGGGGGATAATTTAGCTCCTTGCGGAACACCTGCTTTTATGGAGCGAAGTTTGGAGAGTGTGGCGTTAACGCGTACTGTGAAATTTCTGTTAAAGTGGAAGGACGAAATTAATTTTACGAGAGGAGGAGGAGTGTTATAAGAGATTAATTTATAAATGAGTCCTTCCAGCCACACTCTATCGAATGCTTTTTGAACGTCGAGGAAAACCGCTCCCGTGTTTTCTCTATTCTCGAAGCCTGCGGTGACATACTCAACGACTCTAAGGAGTTGGTGGGTGGTAGACAATTTGGGTTTAAAGCCGAATTGCATGGGGATTAGAATGTTATTGTTGATCAAGTGCTTATTAAGTTTTTGTAGGATGAAGTGTTCTGTTATTTTGCTGAAATTAGGAAGGAGTGATATTGGTCTGTAGCTGGTGGGATCAGTAGGATCTTTTCCAGGCTTTAAAATAGGAATCACGACAGCAGTTTTCCAAGATGAGAGGAAGTATTTAAATTTTAAAACGAGTGTGATTATTAAGTACAGTTTGAATTTGGTGGTGAGTGGAAGATTTTTGATAATTTTATTTGAAACACCGTCTATCCCTGGAGCCTTTTTTAAATTTAATTTATTTATGTACTGGAAAAATTCCATAGGCGTTGGAGGCTCTAATTCGGAGTTGATCGGAGTTTTTAAAAAGTTTCCTAGGATATTGTTTACTTTGTTTTCTGTGTCAGTGTTGTGCATGTTATTCAAGGTGAATTGTTGCTCCAAGCTATCAGCTAAAGTTTCGGCTTTATCAGTGTTTGAAATGACAGTACTGGCTGGGCCTTTAAGGGCGGAGATTTTTGTATGTGTTTTCCTCATGTGTTTTGCTGTGTTCCAAAGTGAATTATCGTTGGGTTGAAGTGCCAATAGCTTGTTTTTCCAGTCCTCTTGCAAAACCCGTTTTCTGGTTTTTTCTATTGCTCTATTTAATCTGTTTAGATCTTTTTTATCAGATGGGTCTCTAGTTCTTTGCCATTTATGACACGCGCTATTTCTTCTATTTAACAATATTTTTAGTTCGTTGTTTACGTATTGGGTGTTGGGATCAATTTCTCTGGAGTTATCAGCTGCGATCAATCTTTTACTAATCCTTATATTCCTTTCGCCTAAAATCTCCGAACCAATCAAGACATCAATCCTCTCAGAAGTACTAACATCTGCTAACTCAATTCGCTTTTCCAATGCTATGTTTCTAACCAACTGCGATGAAGTATGAATTTTCGCCGAAGTAATCGAGTCAAAAACAATCGCTTGCATTTCAACACACCGAGTCGGGTGTTGTACATTCCTTATCGTAATCTCCACTACGTCGTAAACACGACGCTCAGAGGTTTCACTTCCGAAAGTGTGAATAGCTAGAACTTCCCTGCCCACTGTTTTCGATCCCAATTCCTCGACCACCCCTCTCAGGATGAAGGATTTATTGACCCCGTAATCCAACGTGCAACGCAAGTGCGTCCCCCTTCCCCTTTTTTCGTTCACTACAGCTGAAAATGTTTGTAATAAAACCGATCCAGGGACCCGATTTTTTCTTTTATTTGATTTGGTGCTGAACGATATCATGGTAGAAGCAGTGTAATTTTCTTTGGGGCTAAAAGTCCCTACTTCGACTGGAGGGGAAATATTCTTAGTTTCGGATTCGGATTGCGGTCTTTCACAAATTAGGGAATTATGCGAAAAAGAACCAAAGAGCTTACAATTTTGATAGTTACTATTGCAGAATTTTCTTATGTGATTCTGAAAACATATAAAGCATTTTCCTTTAGCCATTCCCTTACAGTTTCTTCTCACTAATACAAAGTGAGCAATCATGACTCATGTGTTTTTCAGTACAAAAGATACATTTTTGATTACTCAGTCTGTCCCCGGAAGAAGGATAATAGTTCCTTTTTTGATTAAATTTACGATTTGATTCATATTTATGCTGACATGAACCAGCGTGTGTTGTTAAGGGATTCGCATGCGAAGAATATCTATTTTTGTAACCCTGATCATTTTTGTTTCTAAATGAATACTCCTTTAAATTAGAAATTTTAGGGTGTGCTAATAATAAAGAAGCTTCCCTGCATTCTACTTCAATTCTTATGAATTCCACTAAATTAGTGATATCAAACAATTCATCTGCCTTACGTTGACGATTATAATTTAAATTTAATTCTTCGGGTAGCTTTTGTAGTATTAAAGGGCACAATAGCTTACTATAAGTACCTGCAGCTACATTTAAAGTTTGCAACGATCTAATTTGGGTTTCTATTGCATCAGATATTTTTCTTAAGCCTGTTACATTTGAGCAAGTTTTTACTGGATCAATCAATAAGAGAGATTGATTATATCTGTATAGATTATATCTGAGAAGATATGATTATATCTGTTCGGCCAAATCTTTCTGATAATAACTATATCGACGCATCATAATTTTGCTCAGTTAATCAAAATCCCGATACAGCATTTAAGGCAATTCCACGAAGATACATTTTTAGCTAAGTAAATTTCTCAATTTTTGTTAATGAGTCATTTTTATGAATTACGACTTCAAAGGAATTCCAAAAATCTATAAATTGACTGCAATCGCCCTGAAAAGTTTGTATATTTAATTTCGGTAAATTAACACTGATTTCTTAAGGGGATAACATTTTCCGCATTATTTGTAACTGGGCTGTTTGTCCTTAGTTGTGGAATATCCCTCAAATTTTCTATTTATCTTTCTAACTTGGAGGTTAGTTCGATTGCTTTGTCTTTGTAATCTTCGCATAACTCAATTTCTCCTTCCATTTCCCTTAAATCCATAATTAATTGAATACCGTCATCCAAGCTAGCTAAATCCTTCAATTTTTCCGTGAGCTGAGCTTTTAAACTCACAAGCTCATTAAGTTTTGTTTTTTTCGTATATTCATTACAAATTTCTCTGCTTAAGAATTTTTTTATTTTAGTTAAATGTTTCGTGAAGATAATACGTAATCCTTTCCTTTTTTCCTTTAATCTATTAATATCCATTTTAAACTAAATAATTCAAAAAAGATTAGAACAAATGATAAATGTGCCCACCTCTGGTTTTAGCTCCTCACTGCGATTCCTCCAAATTATGGTGCTTTCCAAAAAAATTCAAAATTTCAACATATCACATGTTCAGTCAGTGCATGACAATTCCATTAATGACGAAGCAGGAGTTGAAACTTTCATTGGTTTTATTTTCACACATATATGGACACGGACATTTCTAAAATACCACACAAGCACATCACAACACAAAGACGAGTGAGAGAGAGTGTGTACATGCACGACCCCCGATATCGGGGGTTGTGGTACATGTCGCCGGGTAGGCGTCTCGAATACGTGTGGTTAGGGGAACAGCATTTTCCCTTTTTTCCACCGGAGGGAATCAAAACTCTTAACAGATGCGATCTTCAAAAAAGATTAAAACAAAACAAAACAAAAAAAACTGACATAGAGAAACATTTGTACTCACCAAATCACTTATCAAATTTGAATACATTTAAATCGTTGCGTTTTTCTACCCCCAGGTTTGCAAGTTTCTGAAATCGGAGATTGGCAACCTAGTACAAATCGTTTTGACTTCCGCTGAATGAATTTGCTCACAATTTGATAAACATATAAATAGTGTTTTTATTACGCATACCAACTTTCATTCGTATAGCTTGAAGCGGTTTTGAATTATCTTTGTCACAGACCGACAAACAGACACCTATAATGCCAAAAATGAGTTTTTCAAAGTCATGGAAGTCAAACTTGATTGATACAAGACTTTGGCAACGATTGAAACAAGCATGTGACATAACTATATTTGTAGCCACGAAACAAGATTTAACAATTAAATAGTTGCATAAATAAAAGATTCACAATTAGCTTATTTCTGAAACTAGTTTTCATTTTCGTGTTGATGTAAATTTCATTCCGAACAACGTTGGTATTCCTATACTAATACTAAATGCGAGTTGAGGAGTAGGACTTGATCTTTTTAGAATTAAAGCTCTTTCTAAGAACTATATTTGATTTGTATTCTTGTGAAATATATTTTCAGTACTGCTCGCTTCTTAACGATAAGCCATCCTTGTTCGAGTATCTTCACAGACAATCCATTTATTTTAAGTCATCTGCTATATTTGTTGCTTAGTAGCTAATTTCTAATCGAAGTAATCATGCGTTCTATTGCAAGAAATTCTTCAATAATTTAGAGAATTATTGTATACGAATTCAATAATTATATCACTGAAAAAATTAAATATTTGTTCTATTAGCTACATTCAATAAACTATTACCGAGAAGCTAACAATTTGGGAAGAAAAAAAAACTTTGTTATTCGATCAGTTTTATCACAGAAGAGTCATTTTTGAATTTCATTATTTTAATCCTATCAACGGTCGTCTTAAGTTCCACTCTTTCAATGGTTTTTAAATTTTTTCTCTAGTCAGCCGTTAAAATGGTGGTAATTTTAAACTGAATCAATTACCTTTGGTACCAAGTGAATGAAAATATCGTTTTCATTAAAATATTAGTGTCACAAAATATGTTAAAGAACACATTTTTTTAACAATTTTTATGTAACAAGATTATTTTACAAAATATGACGAATCGAACCGAGATTGTATATATTTTTTCTTTGCTGAACATTCGATTTGAATACTATAAAAATATTTTTTTATGTCATTCAGAATTTTCTCATTGGAAGTATATGATTGCCTAATGATTTAGGAATGAGCAATTTGGCTCGATAAGACTGCACACTCATTTTTCTCGGTCATCTAGTTGATGAATCCGAACAAACGGCGATGCCGTTTTAATGTCTCGTTTCCCATACAGATATCAAAATTTTGATATATTTAGAATGAAACTTAATTTAAGATCGCAAGAGCAAGAATTGTTGGAGAATGATATTGTTAATCAAATGATGTAATCAGCATTTAAAAAAATACCTGTGTGCTTCTAAAGTATATTACTTACACAAGCTTTCAAATAAAGCGGCACGCATTGAAATGAACAGCATCTGTTATTAGTAACGACTGTACGAGCAACTTTCTGCAGAGTACATCCCATTAGTAAAATATGCATCGGTAAAGTATACAAAAGAACATTATTTAACTGTCAAAATATTCAATTTCAAAATTATGTTGATGAACTTCGCACTACTGCGACTGCGAAAGATATAGATATGCAATTATATCCATATGAATACGATGCTCATAAATGAAACCTTGACATGTGTTTTTCATACCCAAAATTTGATGAAAATGAAAATTTATATCAAATTTTGAGCCTAATTTGTCTAAAGCACACCTTGGATATTCATAATACGATTAAAGATTTAAAAAAATGAATGGCAATTTGAAATATTGTAGTATTTCGCATGATTTTTAAATAGCATTGATACAATGCGAGCATTCAAAAAGTGCAAAGAAAGTAAAAATATTGTTAATTTATGGTTACGAGAAACAGGTAGACATATGCATCTATTCAAATTTGTTGTATATCGAGCAGTTGCTGTTCGTGGAGATGAAAACAATTCGTTTGAAAATTAAAATTGTTTTAACTTTTCAAATGATACATATAGTTTTTTTAAAACTGTTTTCTTGGTCCAAATGTTAATTTTTAAAACGTTAAAGACGAACATACAATTAGGGTGGAACATAGATTTTCTAAATAATATTTCATGTACTGCAGAAGCCTCAAGTATTAAAACAATCCCCAATCAATTTTAGTAACATATTCTAAACACACTAACATTCTATTTTCTGAAAGGGAAACTGATCTCAAGTAACGAAAGTTTGAATTTTTCTACTGCAGAAATTTTCAGATAATTTTTTCGGTCAGCTCGATGCAAATTTCCTAATCACCCACATTCGCTTGTTTCTCACAAAGAGCAGATTATTTCTACTCAAAATATTTCACTGCATCATTTGTGAACTCTTTTTGCATGAAAGCATTCAAAGACACCCAACATTACGTGTCTAGCTCATACAATTTTACGAAACGAAGGCAGTTTGGTAAAAATCTTCTGCTGACTTTTTTCGTTTCACGTTATTAATAAAACGTTTATAAAAAGTTCATAAAAATCTTTGCCTTGCTTTTATTTTTTTTAGAAAATATCACATTTCCTATTTATTTCATTTCATACAGTCACGTGTTGAATATTAGTTTTCTAAATTTGATTTGCAGAAGTCATTAACTTATTTTTTAATCGGATCTTTTGTAATTGTGATGGCAACACGTTGATGAAAGCTCATTTTTTTTGCCATGCTCATGCAAATTAAATTTTCTTTTTATTTGGTGAGAAATAAATTGCTGAGAAATATAAAATTATTATTTTTAAAAAAAGTCATTAAAAATAGAAATTTAATTTATAGATCAAAACATTAGTGTCATTGAAAGGATTATTTTTTGAGCTTTAACTTAATGCAAAAAGCATTTTTTTTTTTCGATTATATTTTCGGAAGTTACAGCGGAAAAACGCCGAAATTTCGCTTCATTTTTAATTGAAATTCTATTTAAAAAAATTTTTTAAAAAGCTTTGAGGTGCACATTTCTGACTTCCAAGTTATGCATGTACCAAATCTGGTAGCTGTAGGATCAACTGTTTGGCCTGTAGAGTGCCAACACACACACAATCTATATTTATAATAGATAAATGCATTGAGCTTTATTATAGCTGAAGATGCATAGAAAGATTTTAAATTCATTTCAAATTGGTTAACAGTTTTATTTCAGGCTAATATGGTTTAATAGGCTCCGATTAGAGTAGATGTACATAACAGCTGTTCTGTAAACCTTTAGCAATAGTCATGCATTTTCTATCGAAATGGTCTAAATGGAAAGCATAATTTTATGTAAATTGAATCAATAAATGTTGACGAATTTTAAATATATCCTGTGAATCCTATCTATCGATATATTCTTGAGACCTTAAATAAAAAGAGGCGCACCCCAGTTCACTGCATCATTCATTAAAGCTGACCGATTTATAAAAATTTGAATATCACTGTTCTATAAAAACGGACGATTTTCGACCACTTCATCGACCGTCTCAAAAAAGGTTAGCATATCTTCTCCCAGGGTTTCTAAAAAGCGCCTAAATTATGAAAATGTAGAGTTTTCTAAAACTGTAACATTCAAAACATAATATATTGATCGGAATCGATCGCATAAGATAGAAACGTTTATTTATTTCTTTAAAAGTTAGAGTGTCAAGAATATTTTTCAGATTATGATTCCGTAAAGGACTGCTTAAAATTTAAATTTCATGAATTTTCGGATTATATTTATAGAAGAAAAAAATACTTTTAATTATTCACATCATTTCAATGCTTTTGAAAGTAAAACTAAATCTGAATTTTACGATGTATCTGAGAATTTTTTGTTGAATAATTCTTTGAGTTATAAATTATTAAAATATTCTGTAGTGCACATAAGACTTAAATGCTAAACAACTCTTTTTACTATAATCCTATTTTTTAAAAATGTTTGGTATCGGTAAAAATTATAATTTTTACTGCAGTTTCATCCTTTTCACTTTAATTTAAAATAGAATTTTACGACCACATACAAAATTAAAGAAGTGACGCAGAGTAGAATGAATAGAGGTACTTAAAGCTTACATAATAGTATCAGTGAATGATATGATTATCAAAATTTGAAGCTTAAAGATATTTTGCTGAAAACCTTTAAGGAGACCAAGTGACATAAAATATTTAATCGAATATTTTAGTGAGCTTTAATACTTGCGAAGTGTCTGTTTGCCAAAGGCGGTTGGTTCTAAATATGTCAAGAAGTAACCAAGCTTAAAATATTTTAATATGTTTTAAAATGCTTTCAGCGTATTTGTACACACCATATTGGAAAAACATTATATTTAATATAAATGAGATCTATACTTAAATCGGTCATCCCAACTTCTGAAATTAACTTTAAGAATTTTAGGCAATTTATATAATATACTTTTAATAGTTAATAAGATATTTTAATAGTTTAATTAATATTCTCAAACAGTTCACGATACCCTTCAGAAAGGCATAAAGAACACAATACTTATTTAAAATTTGGGTGTTTAAAACTTAAATCAAGAAAAAAATTATAGATGCTTCAATACCAACATCACTTACCTTCAAAAGGGGAAAGACTAGTCTAACTCACCTTCAGCGTATTTACTAAATTTCACAATGATAGTACATATGAAATTTAAATATATATATTTATATATATATATATATATATATATATATAATACAAAGGAAATTTGAAATATACATGTGCAAATACGAATTTTTAACCGCCGAACTGCACATGTGTAAGAATAAGGAATTCTCCCTCTAATCAATGTCACGATCCTACTTGTGTGACTCCAATGTTAAAAATGGATGAAATTACAACAGAACATTTCATTTTGTTAGCCAAATGAACAGGGAAATATAAACAGCACTGTAAATAGGTACGGAAAAATGCCGAATACGCAACAGATGAGCTTTCAAACGAAGACTCAACAGTTCATTTTATCATACTCTTTGTATGGAATGGGACTCGAATCAATTCTTTGAGAAAAAAAACTCAGATTTAATCAAAAACATTGCGCAATTATAATAAATGCATTCTTCTCACTTCTTTTATGACCGGCCACAATTGATCTTTATTTCAGCTCAGTTTAAAATGGGATGAACAGAACTCATTACTATAAAGAACTGAAATTTTACACAACAAGCCGTTCCGAACGCTGATTTAGTTTGGATAAAATTAATACTATTTTGAAAAACAGAATGTGAAAAGTACAAAAAAAGGGTGAAGAGGTTATAGATCTAAATTGTCTTTCCTTTACGTTTGCATTTAACACTGAACAATATCGGATCAGATTTCTATAAAACTTTATTTATTCCATGATCCTTCGTCGATACAGATGTAATTTTCTTGTAATTACACGATCCTTCACTGATAGAGATCCTTTCCTTTTGACAAGATTCAGTTTTATATTTTGACCAATCATGTAGCGAACTGTATTTGAAATGGCAAGGAATCAAAGAACTTGGGACAATATTTATGATTTGTAAATGTTAATTAACAAGCATGCATTTATAGGATGTCTGACGCTTATACGTAAAAAACTGTCAAAGTAAATTAAAAACTTAAAAGATGAGAAACATCGTTCAAATTTCAGAAAGGTTTCTGTCATTATGGCTAGCGTAGCACAAACAAAGTTACGATTACAGCATTTTAGAAAATATGATTCCAGCAAATGCGTCTTGTTTACAATTAATGGATAAAGAGAATATACAAAAATTTAGAAAAAGATGAGGTTGCTCAAGTAGTCAGTTCTGACATTTAAAACTATAGATTATAAAGTAAATAAGTATTTTAGAAAATTTAATAATAGTTTAGTGTTGCAAAATAATTCTTTATCCTTTTATTCATTTTTTTTACGAAATAATTCTTCTTAATCTTTTAAAAAATTATAATAATTTTTAAATATAATATTCATAATAAAAAATCATTTTTCAATTCAGTCATTTCATATTTTATCTCAGAAGTTCTATAAATTCAAATATTTCATTCAACTTCATGTAACAAGCAATTGCATCTTTATCAATATAAAGTAGCTTTGAAATCTTTGTTTCTATTTGTTTAAGAAAAACTTTGAAATTTTTAAATGCAATCAAATAAGAATAGTATAATATCTACTTAAAATTTATCCGTATTCACTTATTAATGAACTTTTAAATAAATATATAATTTTTTAATTATTAGTAAATAAAGATTCCAAAAAAAAATTTCATAAGAAAATAAAAATCGTCTGCCATTATTCTAAAATCTAAGGGTGATGACAATTGAAAATTACATCAGTTTCTGACCAGCAGTCATTCAGTTTTCAAATAGTTTAGAAACTAATTACAGAGTATTTTAACACAGTGCATAGACTAACGCAGCAACTACACTCTGTATTTCTAACATTTTTCAAAACCAAATACTTTATGATGTTCCAGTTTTCGAAAAAAAGTAGTATTCATATTGTCAATGTATCCAATTTTAAAATTATTGAAGATGCATTTTGACAAATGTTAATTTAATAAAGAGTTATTTTATTCATACAAATGTAATTTGCACTAAAAATTGAAAAAAAAATGTCATTCCGTATAATTTTTAAACGTACATTTTTTCATGTTTGTAATTGAAATTTATAAATAACATTTCAAATACTTTTAAAATAAAATATTTATAGTATGTAAATGCGATGCAAACGGATGCACGCAAAGGATGTAAAAAGAAAATAGTCTTTAAACACAATGCATATCGTTCAATTTTAAAACATTATTTTGTGCACAGTACTTTTTTTCTTTTTTGAAGTAACACGTTAAAATTATTACAAAATGATTTTATTGCTTGCAGTCAAAGTGAGCGTTTCTGAAATACTTTAATGCAAATACTAAGCACAGCTTATATTATATAATTTTAAGTTCGCCAGACTTTTTTTTTTAATTTTTGAATTCGCTAGCTTTTTTTTAAACATTTCGATAATGCTAAATTTTTATAATGATAAAAATTTATGCAATGTTGTTTATGTAACTCTACAGAAACACTCAATTCACTGACACAAAAATTATAAAAATCCAATACTAAAATTTAAAAGTTACATTAGCGCAAAAAATTAAATTCATTTTCAAAATTCTATATATTACATATTGATATCCCAGCATTTTTAGTAAATAATTACACTGTTATTATATTAATAAACATTTTTTTCAAATTTCACAATCTCAACATCAGAATTTAAAAAATTTTGGAATCGTTTAAATTTTCTCAAAACGTAGTTTTGAGTTTCAAAAATTTTTGTAAAATTTACCTTACTTTTTAATATAGAATTTTAAATGATAAAGATGTAAAATAAATATACTTATTACACAAATATTTTATTATTTTCTATCAAACAGTCTAATTCTTATATAATGATAAAAATAAAAAGTGAAAAAAAAATTATGAATTTAAACACAAAAATATCTTTGGATATCAAAATAAACCTTATTACCAGATTTGAAAATTTAAATGAACATTTCCGAACTGATGCAAATGCGTTACTCTGAAGCGATGGCCTATGATTTGCTTCATCTACGCAGTTGCAAAACTAAATGAGCAACCTAATTCTACTTTGCTAATAGAGCCAGTCAATTTTGAAAATGAAGGAATTCTTCCGTATTAGAATTCCGTTTCTAGAACACTTAATTTGCCGGTTTATTGACAAATACATCTTTTTAATACATATCATGTATATGATACTAAGAATAGGAAAGGAATATATTTTCACACAAATATTTCAATGTTTTATGCAGGAAAAAGAAATTGTTATTTTTTCTCCGAATTCAGAAGTGCTATATTATTGCATGATATTGTGATATAATGATTAGCAATATTAAAATCTAAAATTTGAAGAAAAATTTTAAAGGCAGTCAACAAAAATTACAGCTCTAAAATCTAATTTAAAACTATTCTCAAAATATTTGCTAATTAATATTAATAACATTTGTTTCCGAAAAAAATAATTAAAAACGCAGTATCGCAATGAAGGAGTTTAAAAGGATCGATGTTCCTGATCAGCTCGAATATTAAGTGGATTTTCGTCCTGGGAAAAAAAAAATCACAATTTTCCTTAAAATATGGTTAAATTTAATTTTAAATTCAAATACAGTTCACTGCATACAACAAATAACTCAAACTACGTAACTTTTATTAATTATTACGTTATCGGTAAATCATAGATCTTGCGAACATAAAAAAATTGTGTTTCAAGTACAAAAAGAAATTAAATATTTTTTGAAAAACTGAAATGTTAGTTCCTTTATCTATCCTTTATATAACAATTAAATTTATTCCAAAATATCAACTTCATGATTCATCCAATTGTGCAAATATGAATTCCTCTTGAATGAAGGGTTATATCAGAGCTTTAAGGAAAACTCGGATCTTAATGTAAAAAAACTTCACCCCAATTTTGCTGTTAACAGTGAATTTAAATTTTGTACTTTAACCATTTTCATAACTAACAAAAGAAGTGCTCAATGTTGTGATCAAACAGAGCATCAAGTAATAATATAAAATGCCCGCGTATTCTTGAACCAAGAGTACATGCTAATGAACGTCAATTACATTTAATGCAGCAGATGCGACTTGCAAAGTTATCTGATAAGTATCCGTCATAGGCGAATAATTCCAAAGAGAAGAATGCATCGTTAATATTTTACGAAGTGTTAAATATCTTCTTTCCAACTATGTAAAATGATTAGAACATCCTAAACCTACTGCAACAAACTTGAATTGGAAGCTAAAAAAATGCGAAATTTTAAAAAATATTTTTTTGAAGAAATGTAATCAGTACTTTTTCCATTTATAATTGGGCTATTAATGACAAGCATTTAACTGAGATTTCATTATTGGAAGTTGCCGAAAATTAGGCAGCTTCACTTTGAAACCACACCTAAAGATGACGACTTTCTTTTGGAAGTCTTGACTAAAGTTTACTGAAATAAAAAGCCGTTTCGTGTAAGGAAACAGTAAAAAGAAACTCCAAAGAAAACGCTAAAAAATTAAGGCTTTTAAAATAATTAAGATCCAATGGGAGATGACCAATTTTTGCTAAAATTGTTATTCCAAATTAATTTCATTTTTCTGATACATCGGATATAATTTTATTGCATCTACAGATGATAGATGAGTTAATTCTATTCCTTTGCAATATAAAAATTGCGCAATATAAAAGTTGTACAGTTTTCTAAAAATTTAACTCTTATCGAATGCTTTCAGGGAAAAAAACACACATGGAAGAATTCCGAGAAAGGAAAAGTAAAAGCTTAAGCATTGTAATTACGATGGCACAAAGTACATTTATATTATGTTCTGAATATGAAGTATCCAAACGGCAATACTTAAAAAATGATGACATATAGTTAATCAAAGGAATTTGAAACGTTTTTCACCCTATCTTACCTTAGCTAGATCAGATGACGCTTTGTGCATTTGCTTTGAAGAGTTAAAAAGCTGATGTTCTTTTCTCTTATCTCAGCACTAAATTTCAAATTTAGAACAAGAATATTTTTTCTGGTGTGGGACTGGGCATCAAAATTCCTCACCAAAACGCAATATTCTCGAAGTTACTTTTGCTGATGTATTTTTATTAAAAAAAATTCTCTACTATTAATTTTTCTGTCGTTTTAAAAGGCCAGAATGTGCCATCATTCTTTTGAATGTTTAGGAAAAAAATGCATTGGAATCTACAAATTCATCAAACATTCTTATCGAAACATAAGCAGCACTCTTTTTTTCCTTCAGATCACTTATTAAAGTAGATATATTATTCAACAATTTTTTTTATTTCGAATATAATAAAAACTCTACATTAAAATAAGATTAACTTGAAAAGAAAATTCTAATCCACTATTTTAGATGATTTTTTTTAAAAATTAAACTTTCATAGCTACTGTTTATTCTTGTGAATAATTATGAATATTATTGTTTTAAATTTTACTAGATGGTTTAGAAAAATATCTAAAAAAGCTGTGCTTGAACTTAGTCATGCATTGAAATTTTTTAGTCCAATTTACAATGAAGAAGGAAAATTTATAATTAAAAATTGAGGCACTTCGTTATATCTAGAAAAATAACCGAGTGAAGTTCTTATTCAGGTGATATAATTCGCATTTGTTGCCATGTATATAATAAAATACTCATAAAAATTTGAAGAATAAAAAAAACTTGGAGAGAAAAAATCAATTTCAAGTGTCATTTACAATTACCTTACATCTATCATTATAAATAAAAATCTAACTTTTGAAATATTAAAAGTTGAAAAGTTAAATTAAAAGTTAAATTAAATTTTGAAACCCTTGAAATTTAAATATGAATAAAAATATGCTAAAAAGATTCTTTATTTGAGGGGTTCTCTTTATTTCCTTCAAATATTACATCCCTTTAAATCTTTAGGAGATGGTTTCAAACTTATATTTAGGACAGCAGCGGAGGGGGGCAATTTTTATAATTCTTTGGAAGTGCCTAATGCAATGGAAAGGATCACGCAATATTTCAATGGAATATACGAGTTTAAATTTGCTGAATACGAAACAGTTTACAAAATCCCATATCAGAGAAATAAGAGAGAGCATCAGTATTTTAAACGTATTAAAAGAGATGGATCGTTCTAAATCCGAGATTTAAAGTTCGCTGGCATTCTCACTTGATGCTAAGTCAGACAAGGCTTTATAAAAAACATCGAAACATTTTTGAATCCAGATTTTCGTTCTTTCAGTTATTGTCTTGTTTTCCTCAGAAAACTGTTTAGGTAAAATGCTATTTTAGCAAATAAACACATAATCTTAATTTCCTAGTTTCCATGAAGTATCAAAGATATTAAAATAAATGTTTTTCTAGAATATTAAAAATTTAAAAAGAATCTCGATGAATATACTTTGCGGCATGTTTCACAATTGAAAAATCTATGATACCTCCACTACATTGCACCCACGACGCTTTTTAGACTAAAACACAAGAAATGAGAGCTGCATTCGAATCCCATTCGTTTCGGATGCTTTTTTTATCCCTTATAAATCAGATGGTTGGATGTTGAGATAATATTTAGTATACATACTTTTCAGCGGCAAAACATTTCATTGGGAACTTTTCGGACAGAATACAAATACTCTTTCGCTTATTCGCAAAATGCACCTATTCTCAGTATGAAGCAAAATACGTATATGACAATTATTTTTCATTTAAAAAATTTCACACTGATAAATTTTGCTTAGATGCAACAAAAAATTGCAGACGAATTTGCACATATCACCCCGAACCTATCTTTAAACCTAAATCATTCGAGAATCGAAAACAAACTTGAATAGATACCAAGGCATTGATTTTGGGACGATCTGGAAGAAATCTTTACTGTTATGAAACTTTCAATGCCACAAGTTTATTGCTTCAAGTTTAACATGTCATAATTAGCATAAAATATGAATTTCTCATCCGTTTGAATTAAGATTCTTGCTACGAGCGAGGTAAAAAAAAATCCTTTTGAATTATTGGATTTTGATTCCTTCCTCTGAATACACTATTTTTCCTCGGTAAGAACAAATAACTTACCAGCCATCTTGCTCAGATTGACTTTTTGGAAATTAAAATTTTAATAATGCATTTAAAAAAATGTTATGTCGGCAAATTTTTAAAAAAATCTTTAATTTTATCTGCCTATTCAATTTGCATGTGTAGCAGTTTGGGATGTATATTTTAAATAAAAACTGAAGCGATGACGAGTCAAAAATATACTGCATATTCAAAACGAAATCGCTTTCTTTGATTTTTTAACACTTTCAACGCTACTAATGCGCAATTTAAACTGCTTAATCCAATACTAATTATCTAAATCTACTAAATCTAAACTACTAATCAAATACTAATTAACTAAATCTACTACTAAATCTTAACTACTAATCTAATACTAATTATCTAAATCTAAACAACTAATCTACTGTGCTAATACTACGCAATCTCAACTGGCATAGGAGACACATTTTAGCCCACAGAAACCTGTCATTGGAAGTATCTGAAAGACGAAATATCTCGTCGGTAGCGTTGAAAGTGTGAAATACCAATTCCATTTTCTTTTTGAAAAGAATTCCTTTCAGCTTGAGTAAGTGTTCTTGACTAGAAATATGGAGGGTCCTGTCTGATTCCATATTTAACATATTATTCTAGTATTTAATATAATTAATAGTTGTAAATCACTGTAAGGCTGTAACAAATCAATAAACATTATATCCAGAGGTTCTAAACATATTTCAAAGAAAAAGCATAAAAGTAACCAGGACAGATTTAACATTTCTACCACCTTGACAATGAGAAAAAGAAACAAAAAATTTCCGAGAAAAGTCCGAGCAATGAACTCAAATTCGAGTTTTTATTTATTACTTGATCAGTTTGAAGAGTAAATAATAAATCAAGAAGATTCAAAAGCAGACCCAAAGCAAATCTGTTGGTGGTTTCTTTTACGGTTTGCAATACCACAACATTCATTTTTTTCAATTTCCTTTCAGAAATCCAGTCAAGTCAATGTTCCAGATAGTAATTCAATGCTCTAAGCAAACATAAGGAAAAAGACTATCATGGATTTGTGATGAATGGATATCAGTTTTTATTGCAGCATGTGCGTCATGCCCACTTCAGTAAATATTTTAATTTTTTTTAAAGCTTTTAAAAGAAAATCATTCATCAGACGAACAAAACCAGACAAATAGTATGCAAAACACAATTGTTTTTCTCTTTTTATAATGAAAAACTATACTCGTTCACTCATTGGCTGCAAGATTTCGCTTTCGAAACTGAGCAAAAGCGAGGTTCTTGCCTCCCTGATAAGAGAGAAAATAATAACCCAAGAGCTCTGAACAGTGCTTGAAAACCGAAGCCAAATATTTATCTTATGACCATTATACAATTTCTCCCCGATTTCCTATCGAAAATAGAGACTGATTAGTGTGCATGAGAAAAATCGAAGCATCTGGCTCCTTAATTGGAAAGAAGACAAATCAAAAACATGAAAAGAAACTTTTTCTGCATGTGTGATGTCCACAGCAGTAATGATTTACTTTTGTGTGTGTGGAAAAACTATTCAGCTTAATGTTCTTGGCAGCAAGTTATTATTCAGATAGCAATAAAGACGTATAGTGTGCGATAGAACCCAGATGATCAATGGACACAATACCATTTTTTTTTCTTTTGTAATGCCTACTACAATATATAGTATGTTCAGAATTTTCTTTTAGGCAAGGAGCAAATACACTCCATATCACTGCAGAGGGATCTTCTTGTAATACTCATAACGACAAAAACAAAAAAAGACTACAAAAATATTTACGTCTTTTTTTTTTGGGGGGGGGGGATATACGGTTTTTGAATTTTCTCTAAGATTCACAAATCGATCTAATTTTTTGCTCTTGTCAAAGAATATTGTTCATGCCATTCTTATTGTGAAAAAGAAAGATCTTCGAACTGCAGACTGAAAACGAAACTGGATTTTTTTTTTCCTCCCAGCACAGACATTTTTTTTTCCAAGATTTCTTTTCACAAATTGTGATTAATAAGTATTTCACACAGATAATAAAGCAATCGAAAACCTAAAGACAATAGACATTTTTCCCCCTCAGCTGAATGAGAAATGACCACTGCAGTAAATAAGTTTTCAAATATTTTTTCGCAATTTGAATAAAATGAATGCTTTTTGTAGGAAATATTATTCGAGCCACAATTATTATGTAAGTAATATGAATAGATATCAAAATTTGTAGGCAGAAAAAAAATTTAATAAAATACGTTTATTTAACCTTTTCTATGATTTTCTTTCGGAAACTGTTCTAAATTTTTGCCTCTGACAAGAAACCGTTATTCATGCCATCCTCTTTTCAAAAAAGAAATTAACAAAGCAACTATGAATTCAAAGCGAAGCGAAGTTTTTTTTTTTAATTATTCATCAATTATTTTATGGCATAATTTTATGTCAAATTCAGACTCATTAATGTTTAATAACATAATCAATGCCACAGGAAGCTAAATGAGAAAAATTACGACAAAAAATATGACGAAAAATTGCGTACTTGTGATGCTATAACAATAATTATTTAGTCAAAAACGATTTTTTACCGGCAGTCTATTTAGTTTAATTCTTGTGGCAATAACTTTTTAATTAGGCCTTTATGACGGTCCTCTATTCCTGCTATTACATCATGGAAGCCTTCGTAGTTAAAAACGACACTGAAATTCAAACAATGGATATGCACTTATTTTTATTTATTTATTTATTTTGTAATATATTCTTTTCGACTTTTTCAATTCATTCCTGTCTCGAAATGGATCTCGATTTGTGATCCGTGTATATAATTATTATTTCTATCGTCCGTATGGTGAAAGAGAAAAGAGCCGAAGAGCTTTTAAAGAGGCGCATAGCGCTTCCTTTTCTCTTTGACTATTCGTAACCGTATTGTCACCCTAAAATGGACAATCCGAATCAAAGCAAAACTCAAAAAGGAATCAATTTCCCCACTACAGTGCGCGAAAAAAGTATAAGGACAACATGTAATTGCATGAAAATATGCTTTATTTCCATTTCACCTAAATGAACTTTTTATATTTCTTACTTCTGCTGCATAATTTTGTGATAACACTTATACCACATAAAAAACATAATTTAGCTTCAAAATATTGATTTTACAAAATTTAACATTAAAGGAAATACGGAAAAAATTATAAGGATATGTTGTAAAATGCTTAAAAAAATGTTTCAATAATCAAGAAAACTACCTTTTTTTTCAATCGTTTGAATAAGCCAGAGGTCATAGATCCTGAAAGATCTTTTAAAATGTCCACAGATATTTTTTCCTAAGCGTCTTTGATAGCGACGACAAGATCTTGTGTACATTGATACTGCGTGCCGTTTTTATAAATTTCTCGGCCTAGAAGTCCCCATAAGCTTTCGATTGGATTAAGATCGGGACTTCTCGCCGGTCAACCAAGTAAATTTACAAAATTAGCTTCAAACCAGAGTTTTGCACTCGTAGAAACGTGTATCGAAGCTGAAAAATATAGTCCCCTGAAGTAATTAGTGGCACTTCAGGTAACAGACTTTATCCTAACATATCAACATACCTGTCCGAATTCATTTTACGGTTGATAAATACAATTGGAGTGGTTCCATTTGCCGCAAAAGCGCCTCATACCATAACCGAGCCACCACCATATTGACGCCTGGAAAACACTTCCTTGGTCTTTCGCAGATCATATCAAAAATAACGAAAACCATCAGGTCCATCAAGATTGAACATTTTTTCGTCCGAAAAAATTACATCAGTCCACTTTTGACCAAGAGAAATGCATTTTTTGGCAAAGTAAACTCTTCTTTTCTTATGATGATTTGTAAGAGAGGGGCGTGACACTAATTTTCCATAAGAAACTGGAGGATGTTTACTCAAAACATTTTGAACAGTCCTTGTTGAGCATAGTAAACTCAAATTTTGTCTAACTTCATTTGCGGTTTCTCTTTTCTCGCAAGCTCTCCTTACAATCATTCTATTTTGTCGGCGAGTGAGAATTTCTGGTCTCCCATTTCGCTTTTTCATACCATACATCCCAGGAATTTTTAGAAAATTATAAACCACCGTTTTAGATCTCTTGATTCTTTTTGAAATTTCCCATCCACTTAATCCGCATTCTCGAAAAGCAACAATTTTTCCCTTTTCAGAGTCAGAAAGTTGAGTTCCTTTGGGCATTGTTTAAAAATTCACACTGAAAATTGCCGAGTGGGAAATTATTTTCGCAAATGAATCTTTTAACTCGGAATTGCCATTTTATGCTTTCAAATATGCTAATTTTTAATTAATTACTGGAGAAAAAGCAATGTCCTTATACTTTTTTCCGTTTTTATTTATGTTTAAAAATCAAAATTTAAATTTTAGCAGATTTAAAATTGAAAATTTTAATTACTTTACGCATAAAATATTTCAGTTTTACTTGTATTTTTGCTGCAAAAATTTGCATACGATTCTGTAAACAAGGCTTCTAAATTTGGCGATTTTTCGCGTGTCCTTATAATTTTTTCGGGCACTGTACATCAAAAAGATAAAAATTAATCCAAATTTCTATGCAATCGATTCAAAGCTAATATAAATATGGTTTTTATTTTCTAAATATTTCTATTTTTATTGATGTATATTACACCCATTTCGTTGTAGATTTCGTTCAGAAAATTGACAAAATATGGAGTTTAACACAACGAGGTATTATTCACGGCCTACTTTCAAGTTGAAAAGTGGAGCAGGGAACAACAAGCTGTAGATTGAGAGCTCTGTGTTTTATTTTTATAATGCCCAATACTTATTCTGTACAATGTTTCATTTCACAAAATCGAGACTAGTTAGTGCTCATGAAAAGGAATCCAACTTCCAAATAGCCTAAAGGGTAACAAGGCAGTTCAGAATTTGTTAAAATGACGCAGAAACCTTATTTTGTGTTTTCGACAACAAATGCCATAATAAATTTCTTCAGAGTTGCTTTTTTTAAAAAAAAATGGATACGTTTATTCTCCTGTCTGCAAATTATAATTTAGGCAACAATGAAGCAAAAGATCAGATGAAAAGAAAGCCAAAACTAATAAAATTGGGGGAAAAAAAGGTTTTTACTTTTTTTTTTTATGTAAAGCCTAGTATGCTACTTTCTTCTAAATTTTCGTTCAGTTGCAGAGAAATTCTATCTTGCACTATCACAGGGCCGTCTTCATCTTCATAAAAGAGGTAAAGAAATAAGAACAGTGGACTCATTTTAGTTATTTTTTTATTGTTATTATCCACTGTTTAAATGTTCCCCAAGGAATGTTCCCCTTCAGCAAAAGAACCAAAGTTTTCTCAAGAATTATTGAAAAAAAAATTAACGAATGCCAATTCGAAACAGCTGCAAAATTTATTCCAGCTTTACTTCCCGAAACAGGAAAATTGTGATTTTTTTTATCATATTATGGGTATTTACATTATATTAATTCTTATACAAAGTATATTCATGTTGCCTTTACTGTCCGAAACAAAAAAAAAAAAAAGGAAATTTCAATTTTGAGTTGGAAATTACTAATATCTGAGAAATTAATGCATATTTCCAATGTCTCTGAATAAACTTCAATTTGCCGAAATAGGTCTTCACCTATTTTCTAAGCACTTTTATTTCTCATAAAGTAGCATTCATCACCTTAATATTTACCTTCAGAGAAGATTCAAAGTATTTCACAATTCTGTTTCATTCAACGCAGCGACCTGACAAACACAAAATCATCATTTAATAAAAACTCCGAATCTATTATTCAAAAACCAAGTAATATTAATTATCCAAGAGAAATTCAGCATTTTTTCAATGGGTGCTCATTTTTTCACTTGCTTTTTACAGTAAATAGATATCATGGGTAAAATACAGAAAAAGGGTTTTTTATTTTAGACAATAGCCTTCTTTTTCTTAAGAGAAAATATAGATTTTTGAAAGATTCGCAGAAGATACTTCCTGCGCCAAAACAAGCAAATGCGAAACCAGCATTAATAAACTAATGCGGTCTCTTTGAAATCACGAGAGATATGTCACTCAATAATGACATCAATCAGACGCATAATAAAGAGCATCTTTTTAGAATTCTTATTCAACAATTTGTATTGCAAAGCAATATTTGCAAAAAATACAAGATTGAGGCGCATTATCAAATATTTATATATATATTATGATGGATATGTATTTGTAGTGTTAAAATCCCAGATTTTAAGAACCTTGTGACAGAGATAAGGTTCACTTTGCACGTAATTTTGATTGTTTATTACCTTTAAACTGACATATTACGACACATCTTCCTATTCATGTTAGTTGGATCAATGAATGTATCAATCGAAATGAATATACACTTCATGATTCCATGATGTCTATCCGAGTTGGAGTTTCACTGAAACAACCGTATTGAAAAAAATCTTATGTACTGTGTTTCAGAGGACACATATTTCGTCTGAACTAGATCAAGAATTCTGGGCAATATTTAATAGTTGAATGCACGATCTCTGTTGTAGGTTCATTTATTTGATCATCAAAAACAATGTTCAGCCTTGTGTCTGAATTCTCTTTCTTCACAACACTATATAGTGCATTTTTAATTTCTCCTTTGCTACCAAACTATTGAAATATTTATTTCAGATTATAGTGGTATCATTATATTTTAAACTTCATATAATACATAAAAAGCCTCATTTTAAAATGCTTCCAAACTCGAAATCAAAGGAAAAAAGGCTCCTATATTTATTAATAGCTATATACGATACGAGAGAATCTAGGAATAGCATAATAATTGCAGAAACAAAACCATCCTTTACAGTATTAGTTAAACATACCTTAAAAGGAAATGGAATACTTACTACTTTCTGGTTGAACAGGCAAGAAATTCAACGCCCCTCTCAAACAATAATTTTCATCAGACAATTAAAACATAGAAATTTTTTCGTTTCTCAAAGTTACCATGAGAATACGTGGGAAAAACTTGTGTCAAGGTAATGCGATGGTATGTCATTTTATTATGTTACTGCCTATGACTTAATCGCCTCACAAGCGAAATGAGCAACAGTAGAAAGTAGCAAATGCTATTCCCAGAAGAAAACGGAATAACTACTGTAAATAAATAAACAGTTATTAAATAAATACAATACCTTCACACAATTTTAAGAAAGCTAAGGTATTTCCAAACCATAAGACTCCATGACCATAAGAGTCTCCAATAAATACTCTTACTACAATTACTGGAGGAATGACATTATTTCCACTTTGTTCTTGTCGGACAAAGCGTCACACATATTTACTTTTCTTAATATTTTTCTATTTTATTTCTTATTTAACCTGGTATCAATAAATAAAATTGAATGACATCAGGTTCCTTCATTCAATTAAAATAATTAGTTTGATTCAATTGTTTTACTAAATTCATTATCATAATCGTGTCATTTAGAGGTTACATTCTTGAAAATAGAAAATTAGAAATCTTTATTTCAAGTTACTTGTCAATGATTTATATAAATGGAAGGAATATGAATACATTAAATGGAAATTTTTTTACTACCTTCAGATGAGAGCTAAAAATATGAAAAATTAAATGTTAAAGTTCAACGTTGCTGAAGTAGCTATCACATTAACAACAAACTCATCTTTTGGAATGTTGTAGAACACAAAACAAAAACATTCCATCTTGAGCTTGTACAAAAAACACTCCATCTCGAGTATGGGGAAAAAAAAAAAAAAAAAAAAAAACTCCATCTCGAGTTTTAAAAAAAAACCGTCTTCATAAAAACAAAAAAAAATAAAATATTCCATCTCTAATTTTAACACTATATTTTAACACTCCAATTTTAACACTATAACAATTATAACACTATCCATCCCAAGTTTTAAATAAAACATTTCATCTAGAATTATAAAATACCCTCACGATGTTTAAAAATCACGAGATTTAAAAAAACACTCCGTACGATATTATAAATAAAATACTCCATCTCAAGTTTAAATAAAATACTCTTATTTCAGAATTTTTTTTAAAAAATCCACTTTGAAATGCAAAAACTATCTTTAGTTTCAAAAAATCCCCATCTAGAATTTTAAATTATAAAATAATTTTTCAAATGAATAATAATATTAAAACATTTCATTATATTTGTTATTACATTCTCAGTTCAATTGCATCATATTTCTCAATTGTAAGTCCGGGTCTCGACTGAATCCGCCATATGTCTCACACTTAACGTAAAATTCTTCATTTTCGTTCTTATTGCTATCGACAATTTCTTTTAATCAATTTACTACAATTCCATGAAAAATAGTCACTTTCATACAGTACAACCACTTCTACTTGGTTTCCAAGCTATGTAAATATTATCCGTTTACATTAATTACTCAAATCCCTAAAATCGAAAATATTTTCAAAATACTACAATCAAAATTTTTAAATTTAAAACTCAAGACTCCATATCTAGAATTTTTAATTCAATCTGATTAAAATATTTCATTATATTTATTATTCATTCTTAATTTATTTCTATCATATATCTCAACTTATAACCACCACGTGTTTCGATTTACGTGCCACCATTTATCTCACACTCAATACCATAATTTTTCTCCATTTAATGATATCGTTCGTCTCAAATTTTATCACGTGTTTGAAACTCGCATCTCTATTCGTTCTCCCTTGATTGCCAAACCGAATTTAAAATTTTTAAATTCCACCAGAGAGTTTAAAATTTCCATATATACATTTTCAAATTATCACTGAGATACATAACATTATTAACATAAAATACATTACATAATATATACATACATAACATTATCATTGAGATACATAACATAATTCCACCAGAGAGTTAAAAATTACCATATATACATTCAAATTATCATTGACATACATAACATTATTAGGATTTAAATGTAGAATACTCTTCATTTGGATGCATTATTTGACCCCTAAATCAGTTTGAATTGCATAGAAAAATTCTTAACCCTTATATTCATTTTGTATAGTATACCATACATACAAAATAATAATAATACAATACTAATAATAATACAAATAATAATAAACAAATAAAAAATAAAATATACAAAAAATACATATAAAAATATACTACCACTATAAAATATCTTGCCACGTGCTTAAATCGGAAAAGAAAAGCCTTCCTCTATTTTCATGAAATCAAAATTATCCTTTCAGAACATTATATTTATAATTTTCATTATTTTTCTACGGAAATTGTTGAAATTTTTTCTGATCCAATATTTCGACCAGAGATACAATATATCTTAAGTCAAAGAATTTGGAAAAATATACAAATTATATTACCTATTACGTTCTTACGACATGTTAAGCCAAAAAGTACATAGAGTAAAAGAAATCCATCTTTTTTCTTTTAAAAAAATTCGTAGATTTTATATATTTTAGGCTTATTTAAGTATTTCTTATTCACAAGTATTTGCATCGCTTATTTGAACTTTCCTACGCTTATTCAAAACAATGTGTACATTAAGACTATGAATCATGATCTATCATAAATTCAGTAAACTTTTCAATCAATCTATAAAGCAATTCAAACTGACCACAAAATAATCATTGGCATAAATAGCAAGTTTTTACTTTATATCATTAGGGAAAACATTCATATGATTAACAGAAGAATTTGATTCGATGTTGACCAATTTGTATGACAAGTTATGTTCCGAAAACATGTTAATGAAAATTGAAATGAATTGAATTCATCATAATTCTAATTTTTTTAAGAGATTTTATGAGCTTTTTAAGTGTTTTTGATTCTTTTTTTTTCTTTTTCTTATTTGACCTCTTCTATGCTTTTACAAAACAATTTGTGCTATAAGACTATAAATGATATGACATCTTAAAGGCAACTTCTTGGCAGTTGAAATGATCTTTCGTAAATGTCATTTTCTCATATTTGGTCAAAAATTCATTTCCTTAACATATTTTGAAATACAAAACTAACTAAACAGTAAGTTACTAGCAAAAATTGCGTATTTGGACTTCATATCAGTAAAATAAGTTTTTCATATGATTAATGAAAACATTTTATTCGACCCATAATTTTAACTTGCTAACGATTCTCAGAAACAATGCTTTCAGTCACAGCGTTTAATGGCAGTGTACGGCAGCTTTCTTGCATTATTATAATTTTCCTCAAACATAAAATTAGACGGATTTGAATCGCAGCATTGCCTTTGCAGAGTAGAAACAATTTATTACGAACATTTCATGAAGTTAAAAAAAACTGACGCAGGAGAATAAATCTTTTTTTTGGGCTACATAAAAATGCATTTTGAAAATTCCAAAATTGAGAATCGTTTAAAAAAATTAATATTTCATAGCTTCGATATCTATCACTTTTTACTTAAAGAAAATTCAATATAAGCACCATTAAAACGCTTTATCTCACCACATCTGTTGAAAAAAAAATTTTAGAAAGCATAAGGGTGTAATGTAGGCATTTTCAAATTCACTCACGTCGATTATTTCGTAAACTTTGTAAGCAACTTTTGCAAATAAAACTTTACATCTAAAGTGGAATAATGTTTTAAATCTAATAAAGAGGTATGAATGGCATCTATAGATTTTATCACTTTTTATCAAAAGGGTAAAAATTAAAAATCGCGCGTTTCTTCTGAAAACACAGCTTCATTCATGATCCATTTACTACTGGAGAAGAAATATTTTTTTGCAAAGAGATTCATTAATTAATTTTCTGCAGGCAATAATAAATTGAATCTACGTAAGTTATTTACATTCTTAAGGAATAATATACATATATTTATCCGTTAAAGGAGTCACGGGTACAGTAATTTTTATAGAGCAAACAGCTAGCCAGGCAAATTGTTAACTTAAAGTAACAGCTTTAAATATTACAACAAATAATTCAAAAGAAATTTGTTTTACAAATTTTAGATACATGCTTACGGTCGATATGCCACCATTGAAAACACACAAAGGCACAAAACTCGATACCATCAAAATAAATACATTCATAGAGAAATTTTTCTAATGTAGATCGGTTTGATATTTTAAATGTATTCTATTTATTATTTGCTGTATAAAAATGTTTTAGAAGAAGGCAGTTTCTATGAACGTTCAGGAAAATATCATTAAAAGTCTATTTCTGATAGAAATTAACGTTTTTTAACAGGACGAACATCAACATTTTAAGAAATTATTGTAATAATAATTAGAGGAGATAACATTATATTAAATTGCGGTTTAAGAGTTCGTAAAATATCAGAATAAACTACTTCAGGGATTGATGTGAAGATTCAGATGACTGAAAAGTTTCCTATCCTATAGTAAGTGAAATGCGCTTTGCTCTTGGTTAAAATTCTTATCCTTCTGGCGTGATCACAAAAAATTTTTCATAACGATTACAATTTCGTTACACAGCATCTTAAAATCTGTATTTCACATTTATTATCGAAAATATTTCATTTAGGGCTATATACCGAGCATCATAACTTTTTCGTCACATATGCAAGTATTTGTGTATAAAGTAATACACTAAATTCAGGTTGATTTAAAATACATACCAAGCATTTGATTAGTATGTCCAAATCTAGATAAAGAATTTTTTAAAGAAACTATCATCTCTTATGAAGAGATTATTTAAATAAAGTTTATCAGTGAGTTCATGCATTCCATTTCAAATAACAAGATTGTCTTCCTTTCTAAATTTTTAAAACCGGAATAATCTTTGAAAATAAGCATACCTTCACTCGAATTTTGTATACACATTCCACAAAAATCAAATTTTAAAGAAATTCATATTAAATTGAAATCGTTTAAGAGAAATTTTAACGTAATATTGATGTAATTTCTTAATAAAGGAGAAAAAAAATTACATGAAAAAGCATAAAATGGCCAGGCTTTGAATTAAGGTGCATAACAATCCCAGAAATATATATTATATATTTGGTTTAAAAATTTAAAGAACTTTTCTTAGATTTTCCTTTACTGCTTATTTTTATATTTTTCACTTGTTTTCTTGATAGTGAAGAGTTTTGAAAGATATTCTGAATAATCAGACACTGGAAAAATTGCATATTTAATCTCAAAGAATTGTATTTAAAAACTGCAATTCAAGTTGTTTCATACAATACAAGTTGTTTCATCATGTTTCATACATCATTTCATCCAACCTTAATTTATAATTTCCTTGTATATATAAAGGCAGAGCATCTTTCAGATTTGATGTTTTACTACATTGCGGTTACAGATCTCACTGCATTAATTAAAACTTTTGAAACAATAAATATTGCACTTAAGATATAAATAAAATTGAGGTTATAATTATAATCCATTTATAAATTTTCATACATTATGTTAATTTTTAATAATTGTTTTTTCTTCATTCATTTTACTCTTCTTACAACAGCGGAATTAAGCGGGTAATTATTAACTAAAAGAATACGCAAGTTTTGAGATCAAAATATTAAAACAAAGCTGTAAAGTTAAACGTTTTAAATGTAAAATGAGACATTTATCAAATTGGAAACACAAAATGATATAAGTTTAGTTTAGTTATATTAACGTCCCGTTTGAAGCAACGCTAGAGCTATTATATTTAAGTTAAATGTAACGGTTGGATAAAATCCTGCAGTCAAAACTTATTTAGCTTCAACGCAACCTGTCTTTCTTTCGGGATTGAAGTGAAAATGAGCAGTTCTTTTCCAGTAGTGGAATTTTCTTAAATCGCATATCTATTAACACAAAACTGTCACACAATTTCTATGATTACTAAAATAAAATTTCAGTTTTATTTTCCTCTCAATTTGAATTATGGAAGAAATGATTGCTGCATTGTTCAACTCAAAATTAAATTGCTGTAGTAAAACAAATAAAACTGCCATGTGACATGCCTTTATGATTTCCCTGTCTTTTCTAAAAGTTGTGCTTTTTCTTCTTTATCACTGCCTTTACGAATGACATCTCTCTGTAACCGGGAGTCGAACAAAATACGACTGCGAAGGAATGCAATCATTTACTAACTAGGAATGTTTTAAGAATCTCCAGTAATTTTGGGAAAATCAATTAAGTAGCCTAAAAATAATGAGTAGTAAACATTCAAACTAAATGAAATCTTTAATTCTCATTTTAATTTTGAGGAAAACAAGATAATGGTATTAAAGTGTTGCCGGATGCGCGCGATCTGACAGATGATAACTAATTCGGTTACAGAGAAACACACATTTACTTCTTCAATAGTTTCAGAAAGAGAACCCTTTCCCAAAAGAAAAATATATTTTTCTATTTCTATAATATAGAGATCCATCTATATTTCATCAATATGTCAAGTAGTCTGCAATCCTTTCGAAAATGCATAGAAGACATTTTCATAATTACAGCACGATTTGAATGAAATAAATAAGCAGCTCTTAAATCACAACCACCACATCAGACACTTTCAATATGAATTACTCTACTTTACATCACACGTTTATAATTGCATCTCTTCTTTTTGGATACCTCAAGTTTATATTCTCAATGTTGCTTCTATACGGGATAAACAGAATTTTTATAAAAAAAATTATCTTTTAAAAATTCGATTGCGTGAATAACTTGCCAATGCGTTACTTTGCAAAAAAATTATTTTAACTTAAAACAAAAACTGCATGAAAACGTGCATATTTTATATATGATAAAACTATTAATGTGCATGGTATATAGGATAAATAGTAGAAAAAAATTTCCTTGACGCATTTGTAGTCTTCATTGCATATATGTATAAAATGAAAAAGAATATGGAATAGCTTTGAATCGGATATAAATATATTCTCAATTTTATCTTATTATTGTTATAGAATATTAAACTGAAGTTTCTCTCTGATCAGATGTTTCAAATTCCTTTGCAATTTCAGGCAGCTTCAAAGCATATTATAACGAGATTTTCTGAAACCTAATGATAGCGTCAAAGCTAACCCGTTCTTTATGCAAAATAAATAAATTTAATTTCTCATTTAAAAAAATTATCGTTTAATCAAAATGACTAGAAATATCATTAATATTTAACGGTACTCAGCATTTTCTTTCAGATTATTTCATTTCATCATTGGTCAACATAAGACACAAAATTTTTAATATGAAATTTTATTTGTTTAAAACGAAAAAATAGAAATTAGAAAAAGATTGAATATTTTACATAAGAACTAATCAAAATTTCAACCAACTAACCCAATGTGAAATCATCTGCCAATAAATCATAAAATAGTTTAACATAGTTAATAAGTCACTAATATTTAATACCAAGCCCGTTTTCATTGGTATAAAAGATCGTTCTCGCGAAACCGTTTGCTAAATGTACGAACGACATCCGACAATAAAAATGGATGAAATTACAACAGCACATTTCATTTTTTTAGCCATATGAACGGGAAAATATAAACAGCGCTATAAATAGATACAGCAAAAAGTCGAATTCGCAGCAGATGAGCTTTCAAACGAAGACTCTACAGTTCATTTTATCAAACTCTTTGTATGGAATGGAACTCTAATCAATTCTTTGGGGGGGGGGGGGGGGACTCAAGATTTAATCAAAAGTATTGCGCAATTATAACAAATGCATTCTTCTCACTTCTTTTGTGACCGGCCATAATTGATCCTTATTTCAAGTCAGTTTAAAATGGGATGAACAGAATTCATTGCTATAAAGAAATGAAATTTTACACAACAAGCCAATTTTGAACACTGATTTAGTTTGGATAAAGTTACTACTCTGTTGAAAAACAGAATGTGAAAAGTAAAAGAAGAGATAATAGATCTAAATTGTTTTTCCTTTACGCTGCATTTAACACTGAAAAATATCGGATAAGATTTCTATAAAAATATCTTGCAATTCCACGAACCTTCACCGGTAGATTCTTTAATTTTGACAAGATTCAGTTTTATGGTTTGACCAATCATGTAGTGAACTGTATTTGAAAGGGGAAGGAATCAAAGGACTTGGGAGAATATTTATAATTTGTAAATATGTCTGATACTTCTACGTAAAAACTGTCAAAGTAAAGTAAAAAATTAAAAGATGAGAAACATCGTTCAAATTTTAGAAAGGTTTCCGTCATTATCACTACCTATCGATTCCAGATAATTTTCATTTGGAGACACAAGGTGTGGCTATCAAACAAAAATGTTATTACAACATTTTAGAAAATATAATTCCAGCAAATGCGTCTTGTTTACAATTAATGGATAAAGAGAATATACAAAAATTTAGAAAAAGATGAGGTTGCTCAAGTAGTCAGTTCTGACATTTAAAACTATAGATTATAATTATAAAGTAAATAAGTAATTTAGAAAATTTAATAATAGTTTAGTGTCACAAAATAATTCTTTTATCCAATGAAAAATAATTATTCATATAAAAGAAATCATTTTTCAATTCAATCATTTCATATTTTCTCAGAAATTCTATAAATTTCACTTCAATCAACTTCATGTAACAAGCAATTGTATCTTTATCAATATAAAGTAGCTTTGAAAACTTTGTTTCTATTTTGTTCTTTAGGAAAAACTTTAAAATTTTTAAATGATATCAAATAAAAATAGCATAATATCTAATTTAAGTGTATCGTTATTCTCTTATATTTATTTAAAAGTTCATTAATATTTTTTTTAAATATTAGTAAATAGATTCCAAAATTTTTTTTTCAAAAAAAAAATCGCCTGCCATTATACTAAAATCTAAGGGTGATGACATTGGAAAATTATTAATTTCTTCAAGATATAGTGTTAGTACATATCAGCATATTCAAATAGGAAAATTAAAAGCATTATTATTATTATTTTTTACTTTTTAGCCATTATTTAACTTGCTTGACTAGAAATTAAGGTAACTTAATACTTATTATATTGTATCTTCGGGCATTTAGAAACTTTTTATGGCAAGCAATTTTTTTTCTTTAACCTGTTAACCGGGTAATTAACTTATGCTCAATTCGTTTTGCATTAAAATATTGCGTCATACTCAGTTAACAGGTTAAGGAGTTTATGCATTTATATATATATTTAATAAAACATGCACTTTTTTTTCTAATATTACACATCTGAACTATACAACTTAAAAATTACAAAGTTGATAATGCATATCAAAATATTTCCAACAAATTTTATATCACTTAAAGGGAGAGCGTTAACTTTTTTTCTTTTCTGTTTTTCATTTTTTTATACTTTAATATTTTTTAAATTCTTTTTTATTTCCTCTTTTAATTATATTTCTTTTTCTTTTATTTCTTTATTTTTTTATCTTCTTTCTCCCATTATAGCAAACAAAACAATGACACTCTGAAAGCAAAACTTTACACTTTAAAAATTTCCTTATATTATACTATGCTTGTAGCAAATTAAATCATATAAAAACAGTAAATATCTTAATTTAAAATCACAACGAAAATGCTTTAAACAGTTCCACTAGCAAAAATTAAAATTCTTACTAGAATTGCATGGGTTTCAGTTTTCTAATTTGTCATATGCACAAAATGAGAATTTTGTTTACAGTAGACACATTTTAAAATACCAAAAATATTTAAAATGAAATTTGAATTTAAGAATTTAAAATTGACAAATAATCAATATTATAAAGGTTAGCAGAAATAAGACATTCTATTAGTTACTTTAACACAGAATATTTCTTGATTGAGAGATTGTACAATTTCGAAATGCTATCCGAGCATGCCCAGAAGTTACTTTCAGAGCAGCTCGGCCCATGCCTTCATATCACGGATTAAATTCAGGAATTCTTTAATTTATTAAGAATTTGAAAATATAATTACAGAAGTGGGATACCAAAATGAGAAGCATTTCAGTAAAAAAATAAAAGTATCCTTAAATAAAAAAAAATAAGCTTTTTTTTTTTTTTTTTTTTTTTTGACGTCGGAAATGCTTATTCTTCCTACTTTAGAATAGAATTGCAAATTCAATATTTTTTTTTATTTAAACGTTTTGTTATGAGAGTTTAAATAAAATTTCAGTATTTTTATTGTTTCACAAAAGGAAAATCAATATTAACATTTGAAACCGCGCACAAAAATTACACGAGTTCGTTTAAAAGTATATATATTATTAGATAATTTTTTTTCCCGCCAATGTTTTTTTTTTTTTTTTTTTTTTTTTTGCGCCAATGTATGTTACAAGATTCAAATACAAATGTGACTAAACCTGGAAATGGACGTTCCATTTTTAGGATGAATATTCTTGAAATTTTTTTTCTTCCGCTTATTATTTTATAATAGTTAATATGTTACTAGACGTTAGATACTATATTCTTACAATCCAATTATTAATGCTACCATTTTTGAAAACTGCATCACCAAAGTCATTGCATTATAGAGAATATGCACAATGAAAATCTTTATACATCATATTAATCATTTCAGTATCTTCAAAACAATTTCTAGTGTCAGTTGTTGGTCATAACAGCACAGAACCTGAAGGTTATCGATGCGTTTAAATAATAGCTTCTCGTTATATGGGATGAATGGATATCCATGTGAAAGTTCCGATAAAAGTTTATTTGCATTAGTTGTCAAATGGACTGAGATGTGGTTGATAAATAATTTGCAGACGAGTACACTGAAAGAGGAAGTACTTGTTGAGTTGCCAACTCGAAATGCCACTGGTAGTTTTTCAGTTTTTTTTTTTTTAATTTTTATTTTGCTTCAAGAGTCTTGGCGTGGCAAAGATCTCTCTGCTGCCCATTATTTCGTACGACGTTTCGAATGCTACCATACTTCATTCCACCCTCTCCTTCTTAGCCCACAGACACAAAGGGTGAGAGGAGCGGGTTCACTAGTTAATAGAATAAGTGCACCGGCAAAAATCGGAGGTCCAGCACAATCAAGCTAAGCATGTGATTTATTTTATGTCCAGCTAAATACATAAGGCAGACGCAATGACCTCATCTTGTTATTTCCACCGACTATTAGAATCGTCTTTGCCGTACTCTCAGAGGCAGTCATAAAAGTCATCTAATGTGCGCGGGCTGAGTAGGTTTACAGCTTGATGTGACCATTCGCTTCATTTCGATCGGCAGCGTCGATTTAATTGGTTTATGAGAAGATCCGATATACTGAATGCTGATTGCTGGATAATACAGTCTTAACGCAGAAAGTGTCTTTGGCACAATATCTCTTTGTATAGAATGTTGAAGAGGTTCTGTGAGGACAGCAGAGATTCGTAAAGGTGCAATTCCATGGTATTTTTATGGCAGATAGATACATTTATCCCAAGTCATCTCGTACTTTCCAGCAGCTTTTGTAGCCACTGATGTTTCAGTTCAAGTCTCATATCGGACATTGAAGCTTCTTATGTGTCTCACGTATTTTCCAAGAATGGCTGCTATTTGACAAAAGCCATGCCATTATCAGAAAGATATGTTGGCTTCAGTCTGTCAATTAGTTGCGGCACTTTTTTTTGTTTGTTTGTTTCTTTCCCCCGAAGCTGGAGCACGAATTTTGGACTAAGGTGTTACAAATGTATAAGGGCATGTAGATAGCCGGCAACAAGTTCTTTACACAGAAAAATGTCTTTGGCAGGTTTCTCTCTGTACTATGTTTAAAGAGGTCCTGCGAGAACAGGTGAGATTCTCCATGGCACACTTCCATAGATACAATGGTAGGCAGATCTCTTTATCCTAAGACTTCAGCAGTATATGCGCCTGCCGAGGACTCAGTTCAGAAAGTCAAAGAAACAGATCTATAGATATCCAATATTCTGCAACTTTTCCGTCAAAGAGTGATGCTTGATATAAGTAGCTATGCCGTCATTAGAAAGGTGCCTATTGGTTTTATAGGCCTTCACAGTTGGTTCAGGATTATTTTTTTTTTCCGTTTCCTGAACACGAATCTTGGACATAATATTCGTAACTAAGGGGTTACGAAGGACATTTTCTAGTCCAGGACCTTATCGGCTAGTTCGATTAGCACACCATGTTTCAGTTCGCTTAGCACACCAAGTAAATCTCGATGAAAGGTTCCAGTAAAAATTTTCAAGTGACAGTGTACACAGTATAATGTCTTTTTAGTTCCGGAGCAGCAGTCATTCAGTTTTCAAATAGTTCCAACACTAATTACAAAGTGTTTTAACACAGTGAATGGACTACATCAGCAGCCACTGTCCTCTGTATTTTGTAATATTTTTCAAGCCATCAAATAATTTATGATGTTGCAGTTTTCGAAAAACAGTAGTATTCATATTTTAAATGTATCCAATTTTACAATTCTTGAAGATACATTTTGACAAATGTTAATCTAATGAAAAGTTAATTTATTAATACACATATAATTTGCACTAAAAATAGTAAAAATTTTCATTCCGTATAATTTTTAAACGTACTTTTTTTCACGTTTGTAATTGAAATTTAGAACTAACATTTCAAATACTCTTAAAATAAAATATCAATAGTATGAAATTGCGAAACAAACGGACGCATGCAACTGAATGTAGAAAGAAAATAGTCTTTAAACACAATGCATATCGTTCAATTTTAAAACATGATTTTGTGCACAATGCTTTTTTTTTTTTTTTTTTAAGAAACACTTTAAACATATTACAAAATGATTTTATTGCTGGCAGTCGAAGTGAGCGTTTCTGAAATACTTTAATCGAAATACTAAGCACAGCTCTTTCATTTCGAGCCGTTAGCTTTTATATATTTATAATTTCGAGCCGTTAGCTTTTTTTCATTTCGATAATGCTAAATTTCCATAATGATGAAAATTTATATAATGCTGTTTATGTAATTCCACAGAAACACTCAATTCACTGGCGCAAAAATTATAAAAATCCAATACTAAAATTTAAAAGTTACATTAGCGCAAAAAATTAAATTCATTTTAGAAATTCTATATATTACATTTTGGTATCCCAGCATTTTTAGTAAATAATAACACTGTTATTATATTAATAAACATTTTTATGAAATTTCACAATCTCAACATCAGAATTTAAAAAATTTTGGAATCGTTTAAATTTTCTCAAAACGCTGTTTTTAGTTTCAAATATTTTTATAAAATCTACTTTTTAATATAGAATTTTAAATGATAAAGATGCAAAATAAATTATACTTATTACACAAATATTTTATTATTTTCTATCAAAAAGTCTAATTCTTATATAATGATAAAAATGCAAAGTTAAACAGAAAAAAAATTATGAATTTAAACACAAAACATGTTTAGAATTATTAAAATTAATCTTATTACTAGATTTGAAAATTTAAATGAACCTTTCCGAACTGATGCAAATGCGTTACTCTGAAGCAATGGCCTATGATTTGCCTCATCTACGAAGTTGCAAAACTAAATGAGCAACCTAATTCTACTTTGCTAATACAACCAGTCAATTTTGAAAATGAAGGAATTCTTCCGTATTAGAATTCCGTTTCTAGAACAACACTTAATTTGCCGGTTTATTGACAAATACATCTTTTTAATAGATATCATTTATGTGATACTAAGAATAGGGAAGGAATATATTTTCACACAAATATTACAATATTTTATGCAAGAAAAAGAAATTGTTTTTTTTCTCCGAATTCAGAAGTGCTATATTATTGCATGATATTTTGATATAATGATTAGCAATATTAAAATCTGAAATTTGAAAGAAAATTTTAAAGGCAGTCAACAAAAATTCGATTTAAAACTATTCTCAAAATATTTGCAAATTAATATTAATAACATTTTTTCCGAAAAAAAATAATTAAAAAACGCAGTATCGCAATGAAGGAGTTTATAAGGATAGATGTTCCTGATCAGCTCGAATATTAAGCGGATTTTCGTCCTGGGAAAAAAAAAAAAAAAATCACAATTTTCCTTAAAATATGGTTAAATTTAATTTTGAATTCAAATACAGTTCACTGCATACAACATAAATAACTCAAACTACGTAATTTTTATTAATTATTACGTTATCGGTAAATCATAGATCTTGCGAACATAAAAAAATTGTGTTTCAAGTACAAAAAGAAATTAAATATTTTTTGAAAAACTGAAATGTTAATTCCTTTATCTATCCTTTATATAACAATTAAATTTATTCCAAAATATCAACTTCATGATTCATCCAATTGTGCAAATATGAATGCCTCTTGAATGAAGGGTTATATCAGAGCTTTAAGGAAAACTCGGATCTTAATGTAAAAGAACTTCATCCTAATTTTGCTGTTAACAGTGAATTTCAGTTTTGTACTTTAACCTGTTTCATAACTAACAAAAGAAGTGCTCAATGTTGTGATCAAACAAAGCATCAAGTTATAATAGAAAATGCCGCGTATTCTTGAATCAAAAGTATATTCTAATGAACGTCAATTACATTTAATGCAGCAGATGCGACTTACAAAGTTATCTGATCAAGATCCGGCACAGGCGAATAATTCCAAAGAGAAGAATGCATCATCAATATTTTAAGAAGTGTTAAATATCTTCTTTACAACTATGTAAAATGATTAGAACATCCTAAACCTACTGCAACAAATTTAAATTGGAAGCTAAAAAAATGCGAAATTTAAAAAAATATTTTTTGATGAAATGTATTCAGTACTTTTTCCATTTATAATTGGGCTATTAATGACAAGCATTTAACCGAGATTTCATTGTTGGAAGTTGCCGAAAATTGCTTATCAGCTTCACTTTAAAACCACACCGAAGGATGAAGACTTTCTTTTGGAAGTCTTGACTAAAATTTACTGAAATAAAAAGCCTTTTCGTATAAATTACAAAAACAGTGAAAAGAAACTCCAAAGAAAACGCTAAAAAATTAAGACTTTTAATATAATTAAGATCCAATGGGATATGACAGATTTTTGCAAAAATTGTTAGTTTCGAATTAATTTCATTTTTCTGATACATCGGAGATAATTCTATCGAATCTACAGATGAGAGACGAGTTCATTCTGCTCCTAATAAATAAACTGAGCAATATAAGAATTGTATAATTTTCTGAAAATTTAATTCTTATCAAATGCTTTCAGGTAAAAAAACACGAAAGAATTCCGAGAAAGGAAAAGTTAAGTATTTTACTTACGATGGCACAAAGTATATTTATTCTGTGTTCAGAATATGAAGTATCCAAACTGCAATATTTAAAAAATGAAGACATATAATTAATCAAAGGAATTTGAAACGGTTTTCACCCTATTTTACCTCGCTAGATCAGAAGATGGTTCGTGCATTTGCTTTGAAGAGTTTAAGAGTTGATGTTATCATAAATAAAAATTTAACTTTTGAAATATTAAAAGTTGAAACTTTTGAAATTTAAATATGAATAAAAATATGATAAAAAGATTCTTTATTTGAGGAGTTCTCTTTATTTCCTTCAAATATTACGTCCCTTCAAGTCTTAAGGAGATGGTTTGAAACTTATATTTAGGACAGTAGCGGAGGGAGGCAATTTTTATAATTCTTTGGAAGTGCCTAATGCAATGGAAAGGATCACGCAATATTTCAATGGAGTATACGAATTTAAATTTGCTGAATACGAAACAGTTTACAAAATCCCATATCAGAGAAATAAGAGAGAGCATCAGTATTTTAAACGTATTAAAAAGAGATGGCTCTTTCAAAATCCGAGTTCGCTGGCATTCTCACTTAATGCTACGTCAGACGAGGCTTTATAAAGAACATCGACACATTTTTTAATCCAAATATTCGTACTTTTAGTTATTGTCTTGTTTTCCTCAGAAAACTGTTTAGGTAAAAAGCTATTTTAGCAAATAAGCATATAATCTTAATTTCCTAGTTTCCATGAAGTGTCAAAGATATCAAAATAAATGTTTTTCTAGAATATTGAAAATTTAAAAAGAATCTCGATGAATATACTTTGTGGCATGTTTCGCAATTGAAAAATCTATGATACCTCCACTACGTTTTTTAGACTAAAACGCAAGAAATGAGAGCTGCATTCGAATCTTCTTCATTTCGGATAAAATATTCCATAATTTCGAGCATCGTATATAAAAGTTTATTGTTTATTCTAAAAACACTGAGCGCAGTATTTAAGGCAAATCAATAAATTGATTCTAAGGGAAATCAAAATTTAACAGCGCTTTCACAGCTAGTTTTAAACAGCGACATTTATTCAGTAAATTTAAAAATAATTTCAAAAAAATATTCCACTGCCCGAGAAGAAACGCATGTTGTAAATATCTAATACATAAATTTGTTGAAACATTCCGCTTCAGATATCTAATAAATCATATGCGATCAAAGCGATATACTCAGCAGAGAAAAATCTTTCTCTCGAGCTGTCATGATGAGACGGTGCGTCAAAAATATACTGCATATTCAAAACGAAATCGTTTTTCTTTTGATTTTTTTAACACTATCAACGCTACTAATGCGCAATTTAAACTGCTTAATCTAATATTAATTACCTAAATATACTACTAAATCTAAACTACTAATATAATACTAATTATCTAAATCTACTAAATCTAAACTATTAATCTAATACTAATTACCTAAATATACTACTAAATCTAAACTATTAATCTAATACTAATTACCTAAATATACTACTAAATCTTAACTACTATTCTAATGCTAATTAACTAAATCTATTACGATATCGAAACTATTAATATACTACTAAACTACTGTACTAATACTACGCAATCTAAACTGGCATAAGACACATTTTAGCCCACAGAAACCTGTCATTGTAAGTATCTGAAATACGAAATATCTTGTCGGTAGCGTTGAAAGTGTGAAATACCAATTCCATTTCTTTTAGAAAAGAATTCCTTTCAGCTTGAGTAAGTGTTCTTGACTAGAAATATGGAGGGTCCTGTCTGATTCCATATTTAACATATTATTATTATAGTATTTAATATAATTAATAGTTGTAAATTAATGTAAGGCTGTAACAAATCAATAAGCATTCTATCCAGATGTTCTAAACATTTCAGAGAAAAAGCATAAAAGTAACTCGGACAGATTTAACATTTCTACTACCTCGACAGGGGGAAAAGAAGCAAGAAATTTAAACAACACACGGAACATTTTTAAATGTAATTTTTTTGTTGATGAAGATAATATTCATATCACAAATATTTCTCGATTTAAAGGAGTTTTTTTTGTTGCTGATGATGTTAAGGCCCACTAAATGAATTTGCTGCAAAATTTGGTTTCAGGCACTGACCAAATACAGCACGATCACAGCGACATAATCAGCACAACGAGATGTCATTCGCTCCGGTTCTCATTTTGAAATGGTGCGCAAGAAAATATATACTGCATATTGACGCGTAAGGATTTTTTTTTTTTTTTTTTTTTTTGGCGCGGGGTGGGATGATACTAACTACAGTTTTTCTTCTAGAATTCCTCTCAGAATACATGAACAAGTATTCTGAACAAGGAATAGTAAAACTTCAGGTGTCCGGCAGGGCAATCAAACAATCAAAAATGTATGAAAATTGGGATAAGATTTTCTTGTGTTTCGGATACACACTGTTGTAGTTATTTTCTTTGATTTTATTTTTAAAATTCCAGCCAAATTCAAGATCCTAAATGTAAATTGTTACTCAAATGCAGCAACAGTGAAAATGAGATTTATAGGCAAGAAATTTTGGTTTGGTTTGGTTTAGTTGTGTTTTCTGGCTCAAGAGCCAATTGTGACTATGCTGCGCCAAACACGAGATAACAGAACTTCATTCTTCAATTGCCAGTAGAAAGGAACAATGAATTGCATGAAACATTTTAAATGATTTTCCAATATATGCAAGAAGCATTTATAAACATTTGGCAGAATTTTTTTTTGTTGTTGTTGTAATGGTTATTGTAGTAATATGATCCAGATTTTCTTTCAGATACAAAGTAAATATGGCAGTTTTTACCTTAAGGGGATTTTAAAAGCCATCCTCACAGTGGATTCACTTTTTTTTTTTTACTAATATTCAATATTTGACTTCATTTAAAGGATTTTTTTGGGAATTTTATTAATGTGTGTGCTCCTGAAAACAAACCGTAATTCCTGTGGGCGGTAAAAAAAAGAAGGATTTCAGATGCTTTTGAACATAGACTAAAAAAGAGAAGTTTTTCTTCTTTCTCATTCCCACAATATTTTCTGCCTAAAATATCCAATACGAAACTGAGGAAAATATATCCGAGCCAACATAAAAAAAAAAAAAAAACCTATTCCCTCCGTCTTCATGAAGTGAGAAAAATCGAAATCTTTAAACAATATATTTAAAACGAAGGGTTTTATTATGGCAATGCCCATTGTATGAAGCTTGCTTTGAGATTTGGCTTTCAAAACTGCCCAGATACTGACAAAACACCTGAAAGAAGATGACAAAACACCTGAGAGAAGAATTACTTCAGCCGCCATGATAGTGTAAAATTAATCAAATGGATTTGAACAAAAATGTCAAAAAGAAACAAGTTTCTTTACCCCTTTTATGAAGTTCACTATGCCAAATGGCTACAAGATTTTGCTTTCAAACTGAGTAAATGTAAAGCTGATGACAACAAGGTGTCATTGTCTTCCTCATGGTGAAAAGATGGGACAGGGAACTATAAACTGTTGAATTCGGGATGATTTTTTTTTAAATATTAACTAGTTATTTTCACAAAGAATTTTTTTTCAGGAATCGGAACAAATTACTGATCCTGAAAGATAATTAAGGTTCCATAGGAGCTCATGTGCATTCAAACAATGAATAACTTAGGGCAATTGGCAGAAGACTTCTGAGCGGATGTGGCGATACCGCTCTAATAAAGCTCTCCAGTGTCTCTCTCCAGTGTCTTTTCTTTCTTTCAACAATCCAGTCAGGTTCCTGTTACAGAGAGTGTTATTTTTTGGGCGACAGTGATACTAAAAATGAAATGAAAAGGGAACAAAAAAACTGAAGTGATCAGTCGTGCTGTTCTCACAGTAACAAAAGAGTCAATGCAATACGGACAGGTGAGCTGCTTTTATTATATATAACATCCAGTGTTCTCTTTCCACGGTTTTCAATCGCAATTCTCTCAATATTTTTGATCTTAGTTATGAAAAAAACAAATCAAGGAACTTTCCCCAAATTGGTTAGAATCCAATTTCCAAAGACATTTTCCTCTGTCATTAATGCATTTAGGATGTTGAAATCCTAGAGCTTAAGATGTATGAGATGCGTTCGAATGTAATTCTGTGTTATTTACTTTGCCTTTGGAACATACACAATGTAGAAGTCACAAAGTATCAATCAACGTAGAAGTCACAAATCAGTAGTACAGGAAGCCTTTCAGAGATAAGCGGATTTTCTCTGAAACAATTGAAATGAAAAGAATTCATATGAGCAGAGTTTCCAAAGACATTTTGCTGCTTTGAATTGAATCTGCAATGCTCTGGGGGTTTTTTTTGGTAGTTATATTTATATATTTATAGCTAGGTCCGATTATATGAAATGTGTTATATTCTGGCATTAAAATTGTGGCATATGTTTGATGATTCATTATCATCAAAAATTGTGCTATGTATTTGAAGAATAATGGAAAAGATTAATTTTGCCAACTTGTCTTAGAGAGCCAACCGAACAAATGGACTTTAACAAGCCCATTATATACACAACAGACTACATTATCTCCACAACACAATACCGCACACTGGGAATTGCCTTTCTACTACTCATACTAGTAGCTAGAAATTTTCATTTCTAGTTACTTTGGCACCTCATATATTTCGAATTTCAAATAAAATACAACGTATCACTTCGAAATTCTGCAATACTCCAGACGAAAAGAAATTTGCCACTGGAAATTATTTATATTGGATACCAAAAGAATCGGGACAAAACCTGAGGCTCATCAAACAAAAACAGATAAAACCACTCATTAACTTAGCTACAATACATCTGAAAAGAAAATCAGACTTTTGATCCCCCAAATGACTATACAAAATAAAGAGAAATCCAATGCTTATCTTGGAAAATAAATGTCACAAGACCACTGAAATATTCAGAAATTTTCCAACACTCGAAATTTCCAGAAAATCTCTCGGGAAAAACCAGCATCAACATAGAGCAGTTTTATACCTTTATATTTTATTTCCCCGTAACCACACCTTAAACGAAAGAAAGCTACCAGAAACTTTGAATTAAATTAGTCTTGGAAATGTCTCCGATTATATAAAAAATTCAGTTGTACGAACAATGGATGATGCTCCATACAGGCAGAGAAATAATTTCTGAAGTTATTTGCTCAACTTCAACATTTTAATAGAAATACAGAAATGTTTCTAAGAAATATCCATTACGCAATCATGAAAAAGGGAGCACCAATGAAATCCCGCATTACGAACTACTGAAAGAATAATACTAAATTGTCCAATCTCATTGTTGGATATAGAGGTTATCACGCTAATGAACTTTTCTTACTATTTCTTCTATTTCTGAATGAATCTTCATGTTGAAGAGATTTGTTGTTGTTTTTTAGGGGGTGGGGCTTTTGTCGTCTTTTGAGCAGAAATTTGTATTCAAATTTGTAATATGTACTATTCCAGGTGGGAGACGGCGAAAGTTATCATTAGTTCATCAGTTCACCTCGTTTCAATTTGACAAATTATGTTAACAAATTGATTTATTAAAATAGCAAAAAAATCTCAATTTTATTGTATAAAGAAAATGTATGATTTTGTCTAGTACCCATAATTCATCCTGATTATGGGAATTGGATCTCCTTGAAAAGAGAAACCAAACTCCGAATCTGGAGCCATTTCTATGACGCTCAATGAAGGATCACATTTTAATGTCAACACTTTTAGAATACACACTCTTTAAACATACGAAAACGTCACATCCCATCAACATTTTGAAATTTGACTCGAGAAAAACTGTTTATTTTCAATCCAAAGAGACACCTGTTAATCTGAACAGTGCGATCAAGCCCAAAATGAGAATAAAATTCTTCAAGAATTTTCTGAACAACCTATGAAACTGATCAGTTTCCTCAAGATCTCTACGACGGAGAGACGTGTATAAAAGTTTCAACTATTTCTCATTCATTTACCAGGAACCTCAAGACCTTGTTACCCAGGCGCCAATTTTCATCCTGCACACAAAGATGTGTAGCAAAATTAATCTCTCACAAAGGAACTTAATTCTGTAAGCCCATCATTTCTAATTACATATTTTGGTTCACAAATAAATTATATCATTTATAAATAAAAAAAAGCATCTCTGCTAGTAAAGTTGAGAAGTTTATATCTATATTTCTTCTTGATTTTAATAATAACCCCTCCCTCAAGTTTATAAAAAATATTTTTTTTAGTTATCATACAAATTATTTTTATCAGTGAGCTCTTGCAAAACTTTTAGTTTTTAGCAAAACTTACAGCACTTTTTATCAAATTATTTTGATGCTTTACTTTTTGAAGAAGTGTAGGAATTGTCCGATTTCATAGGATCAGATGAATTAATTTTTTTTTTTTTTTTCGGATTTCAAGTCTTAAATTTTCATTTATCTCCTTGAAAAAAGATCAACAGCCACACATTCCATAATTTTTGGCATCTCTTAAGATTCACACAATCAAATAGTATGATGCGCACACGCTATATTAAACAGTTTAAAAATGGCTACGAAGAGAAACAGTACAGTTATCGTAATATGTTAAGCTGAATACAATTCTGACAATAAAAATATTTGTAAGCAGTATTTGATTTTAAAAATTTTTTGTTCTGTTTTCTTCTGAATAGAATACTTTACATTCAATTCAATCTTCTCGCTGATTTATAAACATTTCCTTGATTTCAGGGTATTTGAAAAAATTAAAATAGACAGAAATTAGATTGATTCAAACTGGATTCGTCAGGCGTAATAATTCTACAATAGCAAGCTTATTTTTACATTTTTTTTTTTCAAATAAAAACTGCAGTAATTAGAAATATTTTAATATTTCAAGAAATACAAAATTTCGAAAAACACTGAAAAGCAGCGATTTTTTCCTTGCTTTTTTAAGCCTTATCTAAGATAAAAATTTTAATATCTTCATAAAATTAGTAATTGATAATAAAAAATAATTCAATATTTGAAGATATTCCGTAAAATATCGATATGTATGATACAGAATAAATGCAATGACATACAATAAGTTGGATTACGAGCTCAACTCGGTTGGACTTTATATCATAACTATACAAGAAATATAATTCAGCGAAGTTAATTTTCTAAAAAATTAATGTATTTACCTTTATGCACGCATATTCATTTCTTTTCCATTTTCTTAAACAATTCAGAAGTTGCAAATATTTTCAATCGGAGTAATTGCTTTCCTGTGTGCTAAGTAAGCGCTTTTAATTTTTGCACATTTCAAGATTTCATTCACCTGATATTTTAAATATCAAAAATATACCAAATAATTTTAATTAAAATAAAAGTAGAGTATCTTGAACAAGATTTCTAAAATCTTCGAAACTTCAAATAACAAATGTAGTAATTTTATAGCTTTATTAGACAATTAATAAACTGGAAACCAAATGTATGATTGCGAGAAGGAATCACAATGCGATTCAGATTTAAATTAATCAGGATTGCTTTGTACCCTTAAATTCATTATTCAAATCGAGAAAGAAACATGGCGATTGGTATTTATTTATAGGATGTTCTTTTATACAATATTTAAAGAAAGGAATTTTAGAAGTATTTATTAGAAGTATTTATTTAGAAGTATTTATTACTACTAATATTATGTAATATTTTATCAATTATTACATAATATTAGTAGGAAATTATTTTCATTTCCTTTTCCATAACTTTCATTTCTTGTCAATTTTTAATGAAGGCAATGCTGTCAACATATCTCAACTCTTTACTTCGTTTAAAATTTATAATCTCTTAAAAGCATATAAGAAAGAATTGATGGTATAAAAGAAATGATTTAATTTTTCTTGATACTGAATGCGGCTTATGTTTGTTTACTACATTTAAAAAATAATTTGGTTTTCACGACACCAGAGCTATTTTTGTACATGCTGTGCAAAATGTTCTATATTTAATACATTTACTATTTGATAATAGTGTAAATAGTTATCGAGAATATTTTTATCGGATGTTTTGCCCATTTCAATACTTGCAATAAAAATTAGAAGAACGAAGCATTTAAATAGAAAAATAGGAGGGTTTCAGCTATGTGGATGGTATCAAGTTTTCGATGGATAAAATTCTTTTGATTTTTGATTTTAATAAATAATATTTAATTTTGCAACTTCCATCTTAAACAAAACATTGGCAATAGGTATTGCTAATTTCCTAATAACTAAGAAAAATTGCAAATAATTATGGAAAAATGGCTAATTTACTTTCTTACTTGAACAATTCATTTTCTATACGACTGCATTTTTTCAAAATAAAATAAGAAATATTTATATTGAAAACAGCTGCAAAGGCAAAGGCTACTTTCAAATAAAATGCCGAGTATTTTATCAAAGACACTTCATTAACTGCCCAGTTGTTATATACCTTTTAAATAATGCATCCAAATGAAGAGTAAAATGTGAGTAAATCAAAGGGTCTTACCTCTGAAGGACCCCCTTCTCCAGAAGATTGAAGCAGAATCCGACTGGCAGAGTTATATCCCTACCGAAAAACCACCCAACTCTGCTACCCCCATCCCTGCGCGAGAGCCGAACTCTAGCCCTCTGAGCGGTCAAAAAAATAAATTGATAAAAAATACCGTATAAAATCCCCAAAAAAAAAAAAAAAAAAAAACGAAGCAATTTTATAAAAAAAAATGAAAGCCAAATCAAAAAACAAATTTAGAACAAAACAAATAAAAATGGTCAGATTATTATTATTATTGTTAGTCCAAAATTTTCATACTAAAAGTGTCAAATCAAAATGTTTTACCAAAAAAAATTATGAAAAGCCAAATCAAATATTTTAAAATAAAAAAACCGAATCAAAAATGTTATTCAGAAAAAGAAAAAGAAAAAAGCAGTAATTTTTAAAGTAAAATTTTGAGTCTATTGAGTTCTCAGAGGTCTAGCGCGCGTTTCGTGACCTTGAATCCTTAACTTTTGAGTTAACGATTCAAGGAGGCCCTCAGGTGCCTGAAAGCCCAGTCTACATCCCGGTCCATGACAGTCTTCCGCCTGGCATCGGAAGCTCTGTCATGGGCCAAACTGTAGATCCGGAAAATACCGGCCTCCCTGAGGCAACCCGGTGGCGGAATCGTGCGCCAATCAATGCCGCGCTCGTCCGGACTCCTATCCCCCACTACCCGCTTCATCCACCTGTCGAAGAGAGCCCTTGGCACTCTGGAATGAGTGCAGGACTCGCAGACGTCCAAGTAGATGTCGTTGAGCCTCTCTTTCGCCAGCAATCGGCTAAATCGGTCATTGAACCGATTATCGCTGGCTTCCCGGCTTAGAGGCTGAAAAGTATTGTTCAGAAATTAAGTACTAAGTTCGTCAATAAAATAAATAAATATTTTTTTTAAAGATAGTAATTAAAGACTGTCAAAATATAAAATTTTCACACGTAGACATGCGAATACCTTTTTAAAATAGATCTAACATTTTCAAAACTATGATTAAGTACTTCACGATAAGTTATTGTAAAGTTCAAGCACTACATCTACACAGATTTTTGAGTTCAAATCTGAACAATGAATCGATTACTTTTAATTATTAGATTAGGTAATGATTCTATTAGTGAAAAAAATTGAAGTAAGAAAACTTTTCCTTCAAAATTTTTTTAATTTTCAAATCTTTTAATTCAAATCATTTAAATCAATCCATTTTCAATCTTTCAATTTCAGTTCTAAGGTTTAACAATTTTGATGGAGTATTACGAAAACCGTTATTTACAAATTTCACGGCTTATCCATAAGTACGTAAAATAAGAAATTACGAAATAATTTTGCATAAATTTTGTTACATACTGTAATGATTTGTTCGGACACATTTGTTGCCAAATGCGAATCGTAACATTTTTGCACCAGAACATTAAATTTAGTGAATTTTATGCAATTGAAGAGTAAATCACATTTATCACTTTGAAAAGTGGCAGCGAGTTCAATTTGAAATGGAATACATGCATAATTAAACAAATTAGTAAAATTTATCTCAGTCGGCCAGAGATTTGCCATATCTCATACATTTAACACACCTTTGTTAATAATAAATGATTGTATGTAGGCACTCTACCAGTCAATATTTGACTAACTAATAAATTTGGAACATGTACACCTTGGAGGGTAAAAATGAGTACTCCAAAAATTCTTTTGTAAATTTTAATTAAAATTATTTAAAAATTAAGCAAAATCGATGTTTTTACAAGACAACTTCAGAAAATATCGTACAAAAATAAGTTTTACACCATTTCAAAATTTTAAAAAAAAAATTTAATGATTCCAATTTAGTAGTTGTGGAAAGCTTTCCTAAATATTGGCAATTTCTTAAAAATATTTCTTTCATTTCCAGCAATAGATTATATTAGAGGCTTGAAATTCAAACTGTGTCCATTGTTTCAAATATTTAAACACGTAATCCTCGTATTAAGCTTTCAACAATGGAAGAATGATTCTGTTTGATATTTGAGTATTTTATTTAAAAAAAAGCGATCGTGAAATATCGCGAAAGTCACAGTTCCGATGAATCTGACAATAGCATGTCAATAACACCAAGATAAATAGGAATAGACACCATTGAGAAAGTCCATAAACATTATGAACAGAAGGTACGTACTATTAAATTAACATCGTTTAATGTTTGTCAATTTCATCGGTCATGGACATGAAATTACATCTAAGCGATTTAAGTGAAATTAAATACACCTAACATTCCCCACAAAGCAACTGGTTACCAAGAGAGTTACAGTAAATAAAACTTAAAAAATTATGGGCATTAATACTGATATTAACTTTAAAAATTTACTCATAACAGCGATAATGGATGTATGAAAGGGAATTTTTTGGTAAAAAGTTGTGTTAGATGCAAAATTTGTTTTGAACAGTATGCTTGTATGTAACATTATTGAAATTTTTCTCTAAAAATATATTTAAAAGAATTAAAATTAACATTAATATTAATATTAATAAAAAGTTTCAAATTTTTTCCAAATTTTGAAGTGATGTAAATAGGTTTCAGTACATCATAATTCACTCACCGGTCCAGGGTATCTTATCCTGGGGAACAGCGGGGGCTGGCGAACTCTGACACGCCGTGGAGGTGGAATTGTTTCCACTGGCTCATCAGGTTCATTCGACTAAAAAAAGATTTCCCAACTCATTTCCAAACTAACTAGTTCTTATGTTTCATATTAAGATAAGAATACCAATTTATAATAGTATTATACAAATATGATTTATAACAAAAAGGATATTTAAAGAAATAAAATTTTAGGTACAAAAATCTAATAAAAAGGTACACAGCATTGTTTCTAAACACAAACTGTTCTCTCCATGTTTTTAGCAAATATGCAGAATGTATTTTGTAATGCGGTGATAACGATAACACTTAAGTGATGGAGTTGAATAGAGTAGACAAAACTACCACAATCCCGAATTCTTGCACATTTTTGAATTTAAAATGCATCCTTCATAACTGCAAAAAATTTTAATGAATACTCTTTTTGCTGTAAAAAAAAAGTTAAATAAGAGAATAAGAATATTTTTTTAAAAATTGTATTAAAAACAGTATAAGCTAAAAAACAAAAATGCGAAATTATGCTGAAATCTGAAAGGTGCTTTCTTAACTAAAAATTTCCAACATTTACTAAATACTCTATTTGGAAGTAAATATAAATTTCTACCTAATTATTAAAGACATTCCTATATAATTTTCTATTCCTCGTATTAATGCGAGATAAAGCATTTTCATATATATACACATATGTAGCTACCTTCGTCTTATCCCATCTTAAAAAGCTGAAGAACGATTATTTTCTTTTTTAAATCATGGGCAATTATTTTGTTTTGTTAAAATTTGATTATATCTGTAAATCCTTACGATATCGGGAATTTAGGAGTATTTGGGTACTACCTGACAAACTTTACAAAACTAGAATCCTTTTCCCGAGTGCACAAAAGTCGTCCAAAGAACCAATATCTGCTACTCGTAATGTGAGAAAAATGCAAAAGAAGTAGGAATATTTGAGAACAATTCAAGAGCAAAGAGCTTCGGATGAACAGTTAGCCAATACTTACATAGCACATGGTATTTTATGCATGCAAACATTCAAAATCACTGCGCATTTTCAAGATGCATCTAATTTCCTGATGGCGCAGTGTATTGGCTACCCGCGTAATATTCAACATCGTATTGTGGACAGGAAAAAAGTGAAGAAAGTACACAGAAGAGTCATTTCACCAGTTTCCCATTTAGAGGTAAATCCTAAACTAAATATATTAAAAGTAAAACAGTTTAGCTAAACCCTCGGTAGTTACGAGCTGATGCATTCACCAAAATCTCACCGCTTCTATGCAAGTAATACTTTTTCTGAAGTGTGGTTTTCCAGGGGAAGTTACATATATCAGTTCGTTCCCATAGAAAGGAAATCCACCACATAAAGTTCAAAAGAGCGACCAAAGATTTCATAATTCTAAAGCTTTTATGACTTCATAATTTTATATGAAGTCAACTTCATATTTTATACGATTTTATTTTTTACGACTTTATTTCATAATTTTACGATTAACACACATGCACCTACTGTCAAAAATCTTTTCAAACTGCCCTCTTTCTGTAAGCTTGAGTCTACAACTTTTATTTGCAAACCTACACTATTTATTTTTTATATTTTTTTAATATTTCTTTCTCATAATTTCCCAATTCCTTGAGCTTCAATAAAGTTTCCTTTTTTTTTTGCAAGGAATGTAAACTTATACTTTTCCTTTAACATTTTTATTGAAAACTGTTACAAAGTTAAGGATTTTTTCTTTTTTTGTCAGCGTACTCGTTTTCCGGGGGCATTCTATATATAGATAAGTTCAAAAAGTGCGATTAATATTTTTTTATGTTTTAGTTTAGCTAATATATTGTTGGGTGCGAAATGCCCCAAATCATTTTTAATGTTAAATGTTTTCCTTTGATGGCAGATTTAGCATGAGAAATAAGAAATGAGCGTCGGAAGCATGCAATTAAATAGATAAAATGAAATTCAACTCAATTTCCATTAATCATGTTCATATTCAATTAATGAGACATATGTAAGGTTACTAAAATAAAAATGTTTTGATGTGAAAATAAAGGATGCGTTTAAGGAATCATGAATACAAAACTATGTACAGTGGTGGAAAAAACATTGAGACCAAAAAGTTAAATATTAATTAAATGTATAGCATTACAATTTTTAGTACTTCGAGTGTTTTCCTTTGACACGAACTACTTCTAAAAGACAATTTTGGAAGGATTTTGCTAGGTTTTTGCATGTTAGAATCTGTATTTTATCCCATGCTTTTAAAATAGCAACTCCGAGTTCAGACACAGAATAATATTTTTTACCATTTTCATACACCATGTGTGCAAGGATACCCCACATGTTCTCTAAGGGTTTGAGGTCTGGACTTTTGGCCAGAAAATCCATAAAACTTACATTATTTTCAGTTAGCCAAGCAATAGGTGAAGCAGACTTGTGCACTGACACATTATCTTGTAGCAAAATCAAATTTTGATCCATAAGATCATCTCTTAATGGAACAAAATTGTTCGCCAGTATATCTTGATAGTCAAGTTCATATTACCTTTAGTGAACACAATATCAGTCTTACCTCTAGCACTGAAACCTGCCGAAACCACGACGGATCCACCCCCTTGAACTCGCTTTGAAAAATGCGTAGCATCCTGTCTCAAATCATGCCAATACTTTCTTAAACCATCAGGTCCATATAGGTTAAATTTCTTTTCATCCGGGAATACTATTTTTCGCCACAAGTTGGGTTTTAAAGCATTAGATGTTGCAAAGTTCAATCTTACTGCAATATGACGTTTTTCAAGTATGGATTTACTTTTGAATTTTGCATATTAGATGTTTTCCTTATTACTCAGAATATTTCTAACTATTCTAACCATAACTGGAAGCTTAAGTGTCAATTTTATTGCTGCAGAATGTGCATTGTCTTTAACAGCCATCCTTATAACACTTCTTTCCATTCTGGTTGACAGTTTTGATGGCCTTCCACCTATTTTTTGTACCCTATCTGCATGGATCTGAGAGAAAATGATGAACCACAGTTTTAGACCTCTTGTTTTGCTAGCAATTTGCCTTTCACTCATTCCGCGAAATGCTAAGATTTTCCCTTTTTCAATTTCGGTCTAATTTTCCGCTACCCATAGTCTCAGTTGCTTCAACACTCAAAGAAATGATTAGAAAGTGTTTCTTTTCAGTCTCACAACTGTCCCGCACAAAATCATGCAAAAGTTACGTCATCTCATTATGCAAACAATCACTCTTTAAAACTGGTCTCAAAGTTCTTTCTATTTCATTACATTACACATTTTTCCTTTATAGCTACAATAAAGGTATTTTAAATTCTAAATTCATTTTTATTACATTTTATACATAAGTGTAAATGTAAATTACAAAAAAGATTTGCATTTTTGAATGCAAAAAAAAAAGTTCAATGGTGTTCTGAAAAGTATTTTCCACCACTGTACAACAGATTTAAATGAAATTGAACACACTAAGTATTGTTAATGAACATGCATGTTCCCAAAATATATAACAAAAATACTATAATTCAAACACTAATTTTATCTTAGGACTTATTACTTGCCCAATACTACATAGAATAAAAATAACAAAGGCAGTTACCGTTTGGTCGTCGTCGCTCAACCTGGCCCTCTTGCTCGAACGTGAAGCCTGCAAATTCGGAAAATTAATGTTTCAAAAATACTGTATGATAAAGTTTTACATGTAATAATATAAATCAAAAAAATTATAATACATTTTAAATTATTGAAATTTTTGAATTATTTGATTTAATATGTAAACGGATTTTGTAAGATATGATGTTGGAAATCCTGTTCCAAGACTGAATCTCATAATTTTAAAAATGCCCGATGAGGCTGCGGTTTTAGACTCGACCAAATAGAACAATTTTCTCCAAATCTTGAATAATCGTTTTCTGTTTCATATTTCTTCAGGAAGCTAGTGACCGTTCTATTTCTTCTATCCTTTTTTGGCAGCCGAGTATATGAAAGTAAAAGGAGGGTCTTGCATTTACGAAGCATTTATCTGACGGCTTCTCGGATGCAACAACAATTTGAAGCCGTCTCCAAAATTTACCCCATACATCTTCGTAATTGATACACATCACCAGATTATAACTTGATATTTATTACTCCAAAAAGCAATAAGATGATGAATTGTGTTAATTGAGGGCTTTTTAGTGCTTAGAATGATAAAAAAAAAACTGCATGTTTGTTACATTTCTTAAACGTTGGTTAATGTTCAAATGTTTGCAATAATAATGCTTTTATATAACTACCATTATCTTATTAAAATGCGTAAAGACACATTGAGCACAATGGTAGTCGCACTAGATATAGGCGAAATAAAGGTAGATTTTGTTGCATCAATGTATAAGTTGCATTTCTTTCAATGTGCGATAGCATTTATCTTAGTCACAAATGAAAACGAAATATCCCACAATGTCACAAAATGTTAACTAAAATGAATTTGATTGAACTACAGGTATTAAAATCCAAAATTCATAGAACAAATTTTAAAAAGTTTTGGTCAAAGAATAGACTCATATGTATGAAGCATATGCACATATGTAGGTAAATAAAATAGCGTACATAAATTTTGAATATAGAATTTTGGAAAAAAAATACTTTGAGGTTTGTAGACAATTTCCCTATTTCTTAACACTATGAGTAGTATGGACCATTTAAGCTGGCAAGAAATTCCAAGATGTGCATTCAGAAACAGTCCAAATTAACCAAGAGTGACATCACACAGACTATCCAATACCTTATAGAAATCGGGCAGATATTTATATCTTCTAAGTGAATTAAGTTTTGACTTGATTCTGTACTGCTATAAATTGTGCTCTGCGAAGCAATCCCAGTCGGCAGGTCATGAACATTTTTACTTTTGTGACAATTATGTATGAAGCGCGTTATTGGCAATTCTATGACAAAAGCATCAACGTGCATAGCACGTCTTTCTACAGCAAGCAATTAAAAACATCTTTGACATTCGGATTTTGTCAGTCAAGATAAAGAAGCAACGTATTTCATCACTGAATTTTAATTATATACATACTAAAGTAATAATTTCAATAACAATAGAAAGGACAATTACCGAGCTGTCATCACCGTCCTCGGGTGCACATCTTTTACGAGTGTGGACCTACAAAAGATGAAAGAAAAATTAACAAGTTTCCTAAAAGTTAACATACAATCAATTAGATCAATAGAATCATAATTCTTTTAATGTTGCAAAATAGAAGAAACATTTCAATGGAATTAATTATCAATATTCAATGTGACATTTTATTAGGGTATGAATTTCAAAAATGTTATACTTCCGAATCTGTTTTTTTAAAACCCCACGATAGGATGATGGAGTTGTCGAATTGGCTGGTTACGTATCTAACAAGGAATAATCCTGTTCACCAATTCAAAACAAACATTTCTCATCTTTGTACATCATGTTTGAAAATATTTTCTATTAGAGTCAATTTTATCTCACTACTCACGACATCCTTTTGAAATTAGAATTTGAATCAACACTTGCTCTTACTGCACTTAGCGGAAGCAAAATAGAACCTTAAGAGGCTGCTCGCGAGTTAAGGAATCAACAAACCATCTTTCATCGAACTTCATTTAAAAGGAATAACTAAGCACCTTTTCCATTCCTTTTTTTCTTATTTTCCATCCATGTATGTTATTTCTCTTTTTTTTTTTTTTTCCTTCATATTGTTTAAGAAATATCTAAGAGAGGAAAGAAACGATTTCCTCGTCCTTTCCTTCAAGAATAGAGATCAGGGCCAGCTTTAAAAGATAAGCAAGTATATGTGTCCAGTGTTCTTTAAATATATAACTTTCTTCAAGGGTTGTCCCACATCAATACGATATCCTATGCGATAGAAAATCTCAAGCCATAAGGTACCAAAGGCATTTAATGACTCCCCATGGAAAATATACCATTGAAAACTATAAAAGATAGATGGCCGTGTTTTGGAAAAAGAGGCAGCAAAGAACACTGGACAAGTATAATGCCAGCTGGAAAATTTAGCTTAGAAAATTAAACCAGAAATATATCTTAGGCTGTATTACCGAGATAATCGCATGTATATATTTTCGAAATCCATCCACCAAATTGCATCAATTTCACGAATATATAACTCTTTGTTTATGTAATACAACTACAAATCATCAAAAGTTGAAAAATTGGAAATACGTGAATCGTTATTTGGAAAAAGGCAAATTGAAATTATCAATTTTTTCGCATATCATCAAATCTAGATTAATCATTACTAATAAAGATTAATGTGTGTGTATATTGCCGCTCTACAGGCTGAAACATCTGATCTACAGTTAAGAAAATTCCTGTGCACATATGCCTTGGAGGATGAAAAAAAGCTCCTCCGAGTGATTTTTTTTTTTAATTTTTAAGTTCATTAAAAATTAAGCTGAATTTTATAATTTTTCTGCAATAATTTCTGAAAATATTGCATAAATATAAATTTTATGCCATTTCAAAATTTAATTCTTTCTAGATGTTGCGATTTATCTTGCAAAATTTTCCTGAAATTTGGCACTTTTTTTAAAATTATCGTATTGCATATTACTAACAGAGTACATTGTTGCTTTGAAATTGCTTCATTGCTTTTTCTTTTGTTTCTATTCATCGCTCGATTTTCTCCCACTTTTAAAAGCTAAAGCATTCCGATTAAGTTCTATGAAGTTACGAGATTAAAAAAAAAAGGGTGGGAAGCTACAGTAGTGTGATATTTAGAAAGCAAACGAATAGCATATTTACATTTTTACTAATATTCTAATGTCATAGGATTGTTGTCCATCAAAACTGTTCATATATACATATTGAATAGTATATAGAAAATTAAAATAACACTAGTAATTAAACGGAATTATAAACATGTAATACATAAATGATTTAAATGCAATTGAACATAAGCAATATCAATGGTAAACCAGCTGGGTAGTTTTCAAAGGCGATTATTGATTTTTAATACAAGAGCGCCGAAACATTATTCCATATCTTCTGCTTACATATCAAATGTTGGCGATCATGAACAATTCCATAATTGATCAGGTTTAATGGGGGTTCAGGATTTTCTGGAATTTTTTGACATCTTCTGGAAAGGATTCACTAAGCATAAAATTTCTTTCAACTTCAATTGGAAATCTTAACACTTTTCTGTGACATGCAAGAAGAATGTAATGAATTTTTCAATATGCGCTAAGTATCAGTGTTAAATCAAGTGCTCTTATAGCTTTATTATTATTATTTGTTATAAGTGTTTTATACGAACAGAAAAACAGTGTGGAAGGCATCCATATAATAGTTAGGTTCTATCTGTACTTTATTTCCAAGGAATTAATAAGTACAGGCGAAATTCAAATTTGTTGGGTAAACAATAACAAAAAATAATATTTTGAAAGTAAAAATTTCACACCCGTTTCAATTCTTCTAGCTGTTTTCGACACTTTTCGTATTCATCTTGCCAAAAATCAGCTCTTTTACTTTCGGCTTCACGTTTTGCTTTTTCAGCTTCATACAGCTATAATAATAAAAAAAAAAAAAAGGATCAAAATTTAGTTTTTAGCACGTGAGTAGGCAGAATGTAAATCAAATGCAGAATAAAAATTACAACTCATTGTTAAGGCGAGAATCAAAACAAATAAAAAGGAGAAACTTAAATCTAACTAGCAAGAAGACAAGAATCTATTGGTTGAAGAAATGCAAACATCTGTCTTAAGATCTATATTTGAAAGCTTTTCCTCTGCCGTCTAAATTTACTAAAGTTTGAAAAATTACTTAATATCGCGCAGTGTTAAGACTTTGAAAAATTATATTATATATATATATTCCCATTTATTGTCTTGTTGCTATCAAGTTTTCGATTTCAGATAAAAAAAATTTATTATAAACACAATTGTGTTTTTAAGCAAATTAATGTTATTATCAACGAGTCAATAGCACCGGTAAACATATGCAATAACACTTTATCAGATTACCCGAAAACATGTAAAAGAAATGCACATAAATATAATTCGTATTCGCTAATACATAAAAACGAAACGAGTGAGAATTCGAGAACTCTTTATATTCCGCAGTTTGCGCTAAAATTTGATACTAATGCTCAATTTAAGATATTGATCAAACATTAATGAGCTACATGACTGGAATTTACTTTCTCAATTACCGCGTTAAAACATGCGATTTATTTTATTTTGGTAGACCTAAACAATTTATATTCTTCAAAATCTAAAACATTGAATATTTTAACGATTACATTCTTTTTCTACACATACTTTGATTACGATAATGCAAATATGATACTTTTTCAAAGACATACAGTGAATTAGAATTTGTTTTAAACAGGAGACATTTAAATTTGCTTGCAATTATTATTACACGCAACAACTCATCTACATTTTTACATTAAGAAAATAATGGCATGAATTCATGAAAATTTTCTTAATAAATCAAAACAAAAAAGCTTACCTGTTTGTAATCTATACTGCTCTCTGAAAGAAAAGAAAAATAAGTATCATATTTTGAGCTACGCAAAATTTATTGAAAAGACAAAAATGAAAATGTATGACTTTTCGGTACATGCTTCTATGAAGCTCTATTGATAATCTATTTAGAAAAATAGGGGTTCTATAGCAAAAATTAGAATTTAAAATTTACTTCCCTATATAGACGATACAAATGCATGAATAGAATTTTCTTTTTTACTGCATACTGACTGGGGAGATATATATATCAAGAAACCAATAGGATCTCTAACGTTAAATTCAGCATGACCAGTTTCAACCAATTCTTTGAAAATTTGAAAAATACTATAACTTTATTACATGTGACCTTTTTAAATTTATACAATATACAGGTAATAAATTTTTGAAACTGATAATTCTCTTTTTGTATATAATTACAAAGATGTTGTCTACCGTTGTTTACTAAACCACATAATTTCGGACGGAAGAGAATTAGATATGGATTATTAAATTAGCCAGATAAAAAAAAAATTATGGCATAAATGTACAGTGTGTGTGTGTGTGTGTGTGTGTGTGTGTGTGTGTGTGTGTGCAACTATATAAGAATTGACAAAATTATTTATTGATTATCTAATTAAAATCAATATTTTTTACATTGGATCAGAAAGTGTTCATAACGTAACCGGTTACGATAAGAATAGGAGTGTATTAAGTGTAGATATATTTAATAATACATTGGTTAACACATTATGATAAAAGATATGGAGATCCCTTGGTCATTTTCCACTGTTATTATTCTGAAAAAAGCTAAATTAATCGCACTTAGTTTAGTTCAGTAATATTAATGTCCCGTTTTAAAGCAATACTAGATAGGCACACACCCCTCCAAACTTCTACACCAAACCAGCAGGAAGATGTTTGGTCCAGATGGATTTAACATGCACCAGACCAGTTTCAACAATGGTTCTTGATAGAATCGGGTCTCAAACCTGAAACCCTCCGGCTCCGAAGTCGGGACCTTATCATCAGGCCACCACAGCCAAAATTAATTAATCATACTTGAAACTTTCCAAAGATTTGGAATTATACTACCTATATTATACTATGTATCCCTATGAACTACCACCTTTGTTTCATGGGGAGTTTCTTGCTCATACATATAATAAAATACCCCTCAAGGGACAGTCATTTGAATCTTTCCAAGCAAAACGGATGCCTGTTCAATCAAATGGAATGATATGCAGACCGTTTACCTCTTTGGCTTTGAGTATTTTGACGAAAGGGAAAGAAAAGGGCCACAAAAGGCTATTCATCAATAAAATTACAGGATATCAATTCGAAATTAATCATTTTTTCTTTAATGTGAAGAGCAATGAAATTTACTCTCAACTAAATACGATATTTCAAATGGATGGGGTACTGAGCGCAAGGTACGAAAACATCGCTTTATAAACTAAAAAATTTCCAATCATGTTTTCATGAATGTAGATCAGCTTATAGAATCATGGCATCCTCATAATGGGAAATTGACAAGAAATTTCGTCGAATTTTTCAACTGTAGTAGAAAAATTAAAATCAATAATTACCAGCAGAACAGTACTTTGAGGAAACTGATTTTCTGAAGAATCAATAAAGGATTTATTTTTCATTTATATAAAATGAAAATGTTTACCCGCCTTCAAATGAGAAAAATCCAGAAAAACATCCCTCCAAATGTATAAATCGCCGAATGAGGTGCGATTTAATTTTAGTCTTAAAATTCCCTGCATCAGAAATAATAAATTAAGGCTTGTTCCAGTGAGTATTTTGTATTTCATGAATGAAACTCCTTCAGTGAGGGCAATCCTCCGAAAAGCCAATATTCTAGGAAGAGAGTGTGGTCATTCTAAAAAAGTGTCACTGAATTATGATTTTTTTTAAATCTAAATTATGAAGGAAGCAACATTGATGAATGAGAATCGCAGATGCATCATACGACTTCTAGACCTTCATTGCTTGATACAGTGTAGTTCACAAATGATTCACAATGAGAGATTCTAAGTCATTATTTTATCACGCACACACGTTTATAAGCATTTGTTTTATCCAATGGAGTAAATTACGACTCTCAATAGAAGATAGATTTCGATAGAAGAGGTAAAAACTAGCAATAAAAGTAGATATTCATCGTCATCGTTTTGGTAAATACCACTAAGTTCCAAAACCCCAATTTCGACCTATATAGTTCATTGTCTAATTACTGGTTGTTTTTTTACTATCGCATTTTCACAAAATCAGTGTCAGTGTAAATTACTCGTTAGGGTAGATTTATTCCAATAGATAAATTGATTAATCGAATTAATTTACATAGGTGATTAACTACTATTTCGAAATTTTTCCGTTGCGGAAACCGAAACTTTAATAATTCGATATAATAAGGTCTTTATACAAATATGTATCAAAGATCCGAAATTCATACCAATACTGGAGATACGCTTAAATTTTTCTCAGCAGGAATTTCAGCTAAAAAAACTCTTGACATCAAAATCATTCATTTTTACCAAATTTTTGATGAAATCTAAAAGAAGTCTGTTAATCTATCCATTTAAACCCACGCATACATGATAAAATTAGATGAAATTTTCTGCAATCGTAGTAGTCAGACTAATTGTAAATAGACTAGTGTCAAATTTTCAAACTCCATCAGAGGATAGAACAGGAGTCTGACTATTATTAGGTACTGAAACGCAATGCTTCATGAAAGGAGCACGCTAGAAGAGTAATATTCAATTTGTACTTTTGTCATCTAAACTGTTCTGTGAAATATTGAATTCATTCAGGAGGGTTAAAATATATCCAAAGTTGGATTGTTTTCACCATTGAGATTTAATAGAACCACATTTTTGCAGCGTAGGCAGATCGAGGAATTTAGAATCTTCAGTTGACTAAAACATCGACTTTTTTTTTATGTGCTATTACTGTTAGACTGGCATGCTATTTATAAAATTCGTGATGAAATGTACGAAACCCATTGAATAAAACCAAAAGAAAAAAAATTAGTACTAGAAAGAGCTGTTGTAATGCCGAGTTAAGACTCGGTCAGTTATAAGACGGGAAGTAGGCAGCGAATGCGTAGAAAGGCTGAAAATGCTGTTCAATCCGATGACAAGTCATTGTCCCAACGGACCAACATGCTGCTGTATTGTATTTTTTTCCTTAATGCACATGCATTTGAGGAATTTGGCATGAAAAAATTGATCACTTATAGATTAATTCCTACATTTTTTGCTTTGTTCTTTCTGCTGCGAGGTTGTGTGTGTGTGTGTGTGTGTGTTTCATTTGCCATGTGCAATGACTAATGCAATCTAGAGAAATACGAATTAATATACCCTAAAATTATCCATCGAAGAAAAGGTTGGAATTGTGTGTTTGGTTGTGTTTTTATACAAATGTAAGTATTAACAATTCTATAAGAATAGTTTTAAGGGCGTTCTGAAAAATTCCATTTCTAAAAGAGCGCTTATCATTTAACTACTGAATATATAAAAATATAGATTTTAATGAATTTCCGTGTCTTGGGTTGGTTCTCTAACTGAATGGTAAGAAACAGATATTTTCCGAGATATCTATTTCATTTAATTACAAGTGAAAATTTATGATAAAGAGTAAAAATTGATCCAAGTTCTCAAATATATCCTACAATCAAATTTTATATTGTTTGAATAAAAGAAACATTAATTCTTTTGAAGAGAAAGCAAAAGTGTTAAATTATAATTGATCAGAAAAAAATTTTGCAAATTGTGATTTTGTAATAACCGTTAGAACTCGTCTTTCCCAAAGAGTTAGAGCTATAAATTCAAATGAAAATAATGAACGGCCCCTCAAACAGTAAGCTTTGTAAATCAATTGTGCAAATTTTATATTTTTTTGTTAATATTTCAAAAACTATTTCGGATATGGGCACCATTTCTGGATTCCGCCATTCTGGCATGTCAGCTTTGCTCTCATGCAAAACTGCTCACAATTCATTTTTCACGTTCATATAAAAAAAAAACATTAAAATTCTATTATGTATGCTTTTTTGTGATTTTACGAAATAAAAATTATTTGTGCATGAAAATGCTTTTGTGGTTTCTGTAATAGTTTTCTAGATATCGCTTAAAATTAATACAACTCATTTAACATTTCGAAGCGTCATTTTCAAAATCCCTATAACTTCCAAAATCATAATTAGAATTCCATATTTTTTTTATTGGGAGGTAAATTTCATGATCATACAATGATTCAATTAAAAATTAAAAATAAAGGATTAAATTTCGAAATTATAATTAACCGAAATCATTCATTGGAAGAAATCTCGAATTATGTATCAAACATCAATGAAAATTGTTCCCTCCAATCAATTCCATCAAGATCAATCTCGTGACGATGCAATAATAAGGAACAACATTTGAAATGCTCTATTTTTATCATCTTGTTGACGATTTATAGACATGGAAATTTTAGTTAATTCCCAATTACGTAGAGATCTATAACTCAAATATTTATCAAAATCGCGTCGAATTTTTTTATTATTAATCCGATATTCTGTATAATTTGTATTCAATATATTTAAAAAAATTAGATAAAGTACCAAACTTATTGAAGAATATTGCATATAAAGAAATCGCAAGCCATTGAAAAGACTGGCGTGAAATTTTAAATTGTAACTGCTTACCCTGTTGGCGGAGGAGAGCTGTTCTCGGAGCAGAAGAGGGCCTGATAGAAGCATTTTCAGTCTGAAAAAAAGGAAACAAAAGTAAATTTAGGAAGGATAAACATTTAGAGAGTGCTAAAATAGAATAATTAACTTTGAACTTAAATTCATAGACAACAATGTCATTTTCGCCCGTTTTACGTAAAATTTATCAAATCTATTCAAATTCAACTAATCTTTATTTAAATACACGAGAAAAACAAAATATTCCATTTACAAGCCTGGGAAAGATTTAATACACGATACTTCTTGAAAGAATGAAAATAGAAAGCTTTTGAAAAAAATTAGGGAAATGAAATGAAATACTTTATCAGGAAACCAAAATGTATTCGTTAAAATTTAAGTATAAACCACGAACTGATTCCGCAATTCATGGAGTTATTTCTTACATTGATCAAGATGTTGAGTTGAAGAACATACACATGTTTTTGTATGTTCATCGTCTATTCCAGATCAAAGTTGACGAACAACGTTGACTACATTTACAATGTATTAGCTAACTCTACTAATGGTACAATTAACTTAATTGTCAGCAATGCTACTTAATGCTGTGAAGAAACTGACTCTTTGTTTAACAATCTAATTTCTGCATGGAACACGGCACACTTAGCATTAATAAGTAGTTGTCAGCTTAAGCCGACAAGGCGATTAGTTTTAAATAAAAAAAGGTTTCTGTCACTAAAAAAGATGACTTAAAATTTTTCCGAAGAAATATCTACTTTTTACTATTACTTAAGCTATTGGAATTTTCAAAACAAAATAGTTCTGCAAAAGAAAAAAAAATGAATAACCAATTCAACTTAGAAATTAAAGCAAAGCCATAGCCTCACCAATTTTAAATAAAATGAAATTTATTGCACATACACGCACATATGCAGTGAGAGTCAAAAGAAAGTAAAGACCTATGACTGATTTAGAAAACGTGTTATCTCAAATATATTAATGACTTATAATATAAAGTAGATATATATAATTATTAACTAATTTAAGCAGAATCGAACAGCTTGTAAACATTTGATTAAAATAAAATACCTAAAGAATTAAATCAATTTTATGCTTTAAAAAAGAAACACTCGTACTTTTTTCTCCTTCAAATTTTTTAAATTTATAGAATTTTTTTTTTCTAGCAAGATCTCGATATAAGTTAAAAGTCTTATATTCTGCCTCAATTTATGAAAAATTCAAGAAAAATCTAAGATGTTTTGCCATGATTCAAATAAACAGCATTAGAAATGTGATAAAAAAGCTTGAAGGAAAACGGTAAATTCTTACATGAAATAGGAAAAATTGTTGAAATAATCCAATGTGCAATGAAGAAAATTTGACAAATATTCGAGATAGATTCAAAATTTTCAGAGAACATGAAGACCAAGATGATTTACTGATAAATAAGTGAGAGCCGTAGAACGAGAGATCAAATCTAATCCAGCTGCAAGTGCTGTTTAAATATTTCAAAGCATCACGCAAAAATCAGCCGTGACAATAAGTGCAAGCACTATAAGGAGGATTCTTCATGAACGTGAACTACATGGCAGGATTCAACGTAAGAAGCCTATCATCTACGAAATAGAACCAGAAAAAGCGTCTGTTTTTTCCCAAAAAAGTACCTTAATAAAGATTTAGAGTTTTGTAATTATATTTTATTTAGTGACGAGAAAAAAAAAACTGAATTTTTTGACACACAGCAGTTTGCAAAAATATGAAGATTAAAGAATACAGTAATAAATATTCAGTTAAGAAAATTAAACAAGCGGACGGATCTGTTATGGTCTGGGGGATCTATATTTATTTCGAAACTTTTATTTTTATTAGCCACAGTTGCTGTAACTGCGATTAACTACCAGCGAAGCATTATTAATACAGGAAATAGATTGATTTATTTTTTCACTTTGGAATTCTAGCCTCTGCATACAATTCTGATTCATGAGGCAGCACTGTGAGCCGTTTTCCAAAAGGCACCTTACTTCCTGCCATTGCGAACATCTTTTATTAAACATCTTACAGTAGACAAAACTACATTTTGATTTACGATTAGATTTGTTGCAACGAAAGACGGACTCCACTCACTAGGGGAAACCGAACCTTGATCCGAAATTTTCCCCTCCGATTGCGAATTATTTATGACTTTAGCGGTTTTTACATTCGAAGACGAAACATTTTTTGCTTTTTTCAGAAAGTGTATTAACCCTCTGGGTGGTTTCATTTTACATGTGAAACTTCTGAAAAGCGAGAGATGTCAGACTAGTAATGTGTCGTTAAAGCGCATCGGTTTTCCAAACGAGATACACTGAAAGCGTTAGCTGAATTTTTGCTTTCCCCCGAACGCCATGTGGGGTCAAGATTCCCTAAGAGTAGGAACAAGTTACCGTTCATTCAAGTCAAATTTTATTGCTTTCGTTCATTTTGTACGGTTACAAAAATCAGAGGGTTTCTAAGAATAGTAAATGAGAAGACTCTTCTGTTTATTTCTAACCCCGATCGCTGTTATAACACTTTGCCAATCGTTGCACAGCAGAATCATTGAACAGAAATTTCATTATATATTCGGTCACAGTGTGTAATATATATAGACACACACAAAGAGAGAGAGAGCAGTCAATGTAGTATAAAATTGTTTTCATATTCCCTTATTATTCTTTTAAATAAATCATTGCAATATTTTTGTATCGAGTAATCAACATTTGCAATACGGTAGCATATGTCTAAAATTAGAGTTAATCATAAATAGTTCTGTTAACTGAAATGCATAAATAACAATATAGAACTGATGTACTATATTTTAGAAGAAATGGCATCATCTTCTATTATAATAAAACATATATTTTTTGAGTATAAATCAGCAAATTGATTGGGCAGCTGAAAAAATGTTATTTTAGAGCCACATAATTGCCTACTTCGGTATTAGTTATCCAGGCCCTAAAACATCTCGTAGCAGTTTTATCAGAATTCAAGATTGTTTATAATCATTATTTTTTATTGAAAAATAATGGCATTTTCGTTTTTAAATGATTCGAAATAATGAAATATATAATTTAAAACTTAATGAATTGCACCAGTGTAAATTATATCAAATATTTTTATTTAAAATTTAGTTTTGAAGTTGTATACTGTTCTAGTGATTTTAAAGCGTTAGTGAAATTTAAAACTATCGACATTTATTGTAATATTTTCCTTCATCTATTTCCACCATTTTATGTTAACATTCAATGAAATTGTCATCTACAAAAACATTCAAAGGCAGCTAAAACAAACAAACAATTCTTTTAAGTAGGAGTATTTTATTCCTCATAAATTTCGATACGTTTATAACGCTTAAAATTTTCTTTTAAAAAATACAATGTACATAAATATATATATATATATATATATATATATATATATATATATATGTAACATTATTTGTTGTGAAGCAGAAATGCAGTTTGAAGACAGTGAAGAGACTTTTTATTTCGTGACGTCGTTTTATTTCCTTTTTAAGAAGAAGGCATATGTACAAGCGATGAGCACACAGAAAAGGAATGAGGAAAAAGCTCTTAGAGATTTTATCCCTGGTCTTATATAACCTATGATTTTTATAGGGAAAACATTTCTTCATAGCGCTAATATATTACGAGATTTCGGTAGGGATTTTGGTTACACGCACGAAGAAGGCGGTGGAAACGCAGGGAGATTTTAAAAAAGAATTTGCCTCATCAGCGGTATTTTGCCTCTTCACGCAGAGAGTGGGAAAGTTATTTTAGCTGATTCTGCAATTTAACAAAGCTTCTCTTGAATTAATTAAGTAGAGACAGTGGAATTGGATCACGAAATAAGAGAATATTTTAGAATAAAGTTACTATGGGCTTATTAAAATCTTGAAAATGAATTAAATTGAAATTAGAGTTAAAATATTACATATATATTATATATTTCTAATTTTCGTCTAATCTGAAAAACTAGTTTGATACTTCTCATTTAAGCAGTTTTAAACTTAATAATTCAAGATATCTTCTACTGAACGATATTTATAAATTGCACGCATCACACAACTGGTTTTCGCAGATTCATCACCAAAATTTGATGTAAAAAATTTATTCGCAAGTTTCAGAAATTCTGTATTCATATATTTCCCAGCACTCAGACACGGAATTATAAAGAAAGGCTGAAAGAACACAAATAATATCCACCCACAATATCATCCACAAACGTTTATCATCATTATTATTATTTCGAAATTGGGAAGTCGTAGAGAGAAGGCGATCATTGATGACATATCTAATGGACAAAAGTTTTAATATGAAATAAAAATTGGCAGAATCGGTCGAATGGTTGGGGCTGCTTGAGAACCAAAAGGTTTTGGAAATAATTTTAAATTTCCGCCATATGACGTATCTAGTGAATATACAACGAAGAAATATATATTTTTTTAATATTTCTCTTGAAGGAAGGTAATGAGAGACATGCGATCTTTGATGATGTATCTGCTTATAAGCTCACATATAAAGTAAAAATGAATGAAATTGGTCTTGTGGTTGAAGTTGGCGCTGATTGGAATTATATATATATATATATACATCGGTGAAATTTTGAAATTATTCGGAAATCTAGTTATTAGCGAATTTGAAAGTATTCAAAATTTGTAATATAGTCAGACTTTTATATATTTATTTATTTAAAGTAAATGTTCACTACAGAAAAAAAAATCCGTTTAAATACAATTTTATACAAAAGAAACATTTAAAAAGAAATTCTTTTAACACCGAACTATGAAAATATTGCAATATGAACTGGGAATTTAAAAGTTAAACACATCCGAGATTCAAAAACTATAAACAGTGGACTTTAAATGTATTAAGAAACATGCATGGAAATTAACTGCAACTTAAAAAAAACATTAAAAAGCAGATTAAGAATTAAAAATTTGTAATATTTAAACTTAACGTAGATTAAAAAAATTCAGCCTTTTTTAGAAACTTGTTAAAATGTTTGGAAAATTTACATAACAAGTATTTATGCAATTGACTTTTTAAAAAAACAATTGTTTCTGAAATTTCAGATTAATATAGCATACTGGATATGGCTTAACCCCGTTTTTCAACCACTTAAACTCCTTTATTAACCTTTTTCAACCTCCTCTCAATTCAATAGCTAGGGTTAAAAAGGCAGCATGTACCCTTGGAATCATTCCAGTCAAAGTATTTCAGAAAACTTAAATTAATTGCAATTTTCAAAAATTAATTGCAATTAACTTAAATATAATCTTATCTCAAATATTAGATGAAACTGGCTGATGGGAAATCTATCTGACCATGAATGTGTGAACATGATACCCCAAAACAAAAGCAACTAGATCAGTTAAATGTATCATGCAATTTTATCAAAATGTAGATTTATATTAATTTTTTTGAATATAATTTGTAAAAGGATTGATTATCCGTGAGTCTGTCTATTCGTGAGTGTTTGATTAAACATTTAAAATTACAAGAAAAAAAATAGATAAATGAAATTTGGTTCTTTGCTTTGACATCATTACTACAAATATGTATCGAATTTTTGCTCCAATCTAAATGGATAGGAAGACTTACATAATTCATACTTGAATCTATTCAAATGTGCGACGAAATACGGATCATAAGCATATGCATAGGAAAAAGTAGTGAGGTAAATAATACCATTGATCTTTAACTTGATTGCAAATCCTTAGATTGCTTTTAACAATAATAATAAAGTATTTATAAAAATTGTTTTCCAGTTTGGACTCCACAACTTTTAAGGTTGCTCCTGTCCCAATGTGTGCAGTTCATGAAATTTTGTTCCATAAGTAACACGCCCATCAGTAACAAATCTGAGTGAAGTAATGTATAATCCTTTATTTTAGAGGAGTAAATAACAGATTGAGATTTCAAGGCATAACTATGAATGTTACACTTTTAAATATCCAAAAATAATTTATTGTCTGCACACCACTGAAGCATTTATCTGCATTATTTTGCATTAGAACGTCCTTAAAAACATGCAATTAAAAATCTTGCTGCAGTTTGCACAAGATTCATCAAAAGCTATCTCATTTATCCACTCAGATTTTAAGACTTTAATGAAGAATTCTCATTAGCATATTAACAAAAAAATGCTTCAAAGAACTGTAAAATAAATAGGAATTTCAAAAATTCTATATTTTTTTAGATTTTATAAATCTATTACTTTATCTAAGAAATATATCTTCTTTGATAAACTATTGAAAAAAAATCTTAAGATAATTTGGGGTGTTACGAAGACTTACGATGTTATCAGTCTCTTAATGTTCCTAACAAAATTATGCAAACACTTAATTCAATTTATTTTGCTATTTGTTTTCCTCTACATCAAGGTATAAATACTAATAACTAATTATTAACAACTAAACTAATATGAATAACTTACTAAGTATTAAAGACCAAACTAATATTAATCCCTTCCCAAATAGAAATAATTTTTTAAAGATGTTTTTGTTTCTTTTATGACTTTGAAAGAAATTGTTTTATTCAGTTCGTTAAAGAACTTTAAAAAGGAATCGCATTATAAAAAAAATCGGCCACACAATTCCATGGTTTATACAATATAAATCTGAAAATAGAAACAATATACTTTATTATATTTTTTGAAATTTACGACTGTTTTAAAGCACAAAATTTAGTTCATCTGTTTACTTGGAGCGAAGAAAAATAATTGGAGGTAGAGATTAGTGTAAAATGTATAAATTTGCGTTTTAAAAATATCTGAACTAAGAATGAGAAATATATTTAATGTATTAACTTGTATATCGAAGGCAATTTTTCAAATATATCCCTTCCTAGTTCCTAATACTTCAATGCGATGTTTAATCACAAGTGAGGATAAAACTGCATTATGAAAAATAATTCAATGGAACTTTAAAACATTTCGATCAAATAAGCTATATCAAAGAAATACTATTGAAGCCAAATGCAATTTAAATCTAAGTCCACATAGACCATTAAGGGTCACACATTTGGGGAAAAATTCATGTTCCTCTTTTCTTGAACGAGCTCTCGTTCCTCCCTAACGCCGACACCATCACAATTTGCAGATTTCTATAAAATTGAGTAATATTTTTCAATTTTATCAAAATGTAGAATTGTATTAATTTTTTTAAAATGTATTCTGACAAAGGATTTATTACACATGTGTGTTTAAATAATTATTTGAGATCACACACACACGCACAAAAAAGATAAATGAAATTTGGTAAGTTGGTTTGATATCGTTATTGCGAATGTGTCGAATTTTTGCTCCAGTCTGAAAGAATAGGAAGACACAAAATTCATGATTCTATTCAAAATGTGCTAAGAATTATGGATAGCACTACACTGCATAAGCATATGAATAAGAGAAAGTAAGGATGCTGATACTACCATTGATCTTTACCTTGATTGTAAACCTTGGATTACTTTTAATAATAATAATAATAATAATTGTTTTCCTGTTTGGGCTCGACAACCTTTAAGGTGGATCCTGCATTAGTGTGCAGTTTATGAAGTTTTCTTCCATAAGTAACACCAGCATCAGTAACAAAATCTGAATAAAGTAATGCAAAGTCATTTATTTGATACGAGTAAATAGCAGGTTGTGATTTCAAGGCATAACTATGAATGACTATTCAAGGCCTTTGACTATTCAAAAGTAATTTATTATCCATGCACCATTCAGGAATTTATCTGCACTATTTTGTATTAGAACGTCCTTAAAAACGTGTAGTTAAAACTCATTCTGTACTTCGCACAAGATTCAACAAAAGTTCTCATTTATCCACTCAGATTTTATTCTATACTGAAGAATGCTTATTAACTTATCTACAAAAAATACTGCTTCAAAGAACTGTAAAATAAGAACAGAATTTTTAAACTACCTACTTATTTTTTAGAAGTGTTTTAGAGATCTATAATTTTATCTAAGAAATATATCTTCTTTGATTAAATATTGAAAAAATATCTTCACAGTTTACGATGTTAAGACTTTTACAATGCGATTCGTTTCTTAATATTCTTAGCAAAATAAATCAAATCCTGAATTAAATTTATTTTACTACTTGCTTTCATCTACATCAAGGTATATTAAGACCAAATATTAATAATTTTCTGAATAGAATTCTTAAAAATGTTTTTATTGTTTCTTTTATTAATTTGAATGAAATTATTCCATTCAGTTCTTTAAAAAAAACTTTGAAAAGGAGTCGCATTATAAAAAACGACACATTATTCCAAATTTTTACAAGATGTGAGAAACAATATAATATATTTTATTATATTCTTTGAAATTTAGACTGCTTTAAAACGCAAAATTCATTTGCATCTGTTTACTTTGTGAAAAATAATTGGAGGTGGAGATTAGCATAAAAATATAAATTTGAATGACAATAATAGTTGAACTAAGAATGAAAAATATATTTAATATTTTAACTATATATCGATGGCAATTTTTCAAATATATCCCTTTCCAGTTGCTAGTACTTCAATGTGATGTTTAATCACAAGTAAGCATAAAACTGCATTAAGAGAAAATAACTGAATGGAACTTTTGAGGCAACGCTTAGATCAAAGACATCCTATCCCTATCGATATCAAACAAAAACTACTGAAACAAAATGCAATTTAAATTTAAGTCCACATAGAGCCATTATGGGAGCCAACTGGGGGCAAATTCCTGTTCCTCCTTTCTTGGGCCAGCCCTTTACTTTCTCACCCCTCATTCCTCCATAACGCCAGCACCATCACAATGCCCTATGCCTAAAGGAAAGATCCTGCAACATCCTTAAATGGCCGTAAAACTTCATTGTGTTGTCTCCCCTCCAATTCATCAATTAGTCGAAATTTGTAGGGGGGAAGAAATACGTTAAAATATGTCAACATCATTTTCAGTGCAGTTATAACCCCTACGTGATTATCCATGCAAAACGAATTTGCATCGTTCGTTACCTACCATAAAATGCGTGCAGTGCACTTTAAGGACATCTATGGGGCTACGTCGAAATGCATGTGGAACCCTTAGAGGGTTCATTCTTTCATATGTTCAATACTTTAAAGACGAATAATTATTAACTCGATACAATTTCCACTTAATTCCCTGATCGTTTTAATTAATAATTTTTTTTAAAAAAAATTGCTCCATTAATAAAAATTACAAATATTTCAGATGCTTTTTCCAAAATAGAACGCAAAAAGAAATTAACATATGAAAACATTGGAACATATCTCCTTAAATAGCATCAGGTAGATAAAACACCTGGTAATGCAGGTATTGAAATTTAGCTGTCAAGGTTAAAGTTTAGGCAATACAAGTTCAATCCATTTTCAACAGAAAATGATTTCGAAAACCTTGGCTCTTTGATTGTGATTGCACTATCGCCTCTTAATAACAGCAAACTTTTATCGGGTTTAAAATAGGAGTGCGTCGAAGTTTAACTATATTGACGACCTGTCTTAAAAACAGCAGTAGGGCTATTTTGATATGGACCTCGTAATTTGGAACCGCAGTCAGATGACGAGGACGACACCTGCGGAGTGGACGGAAATTATTTAACTTTAATAAAAACATCCAAGAGTATCGCGTTTTCGAGTTTCAAATATATTTTTCGTATGATGTAGTCGCCGTAGTTGGCTAGTTTTTAAAATATTTTAAATTTATTTTATGTTCTTAAGAATTTTGCGTAGTAAATCTGCAATTGAACTAGGAAATCAAGACGAATAATTTAGCAGAAGGACTTCTAACCAAAATCCTCGGCCTGTTTATTCGCCCATATTAACGATTAATATTAAACAGATGCAAGATTGTGATTTGTTCAATTTTTGAAGCTTCCCGTTCCTATAAATTAGCCACTGATATGTTAAAAATTTAAATATACAACATCTCGTAATTTTTATCCAAATTTAGATAAATTGAATCAGATTTACCAAAAAAAAAATGGTAATACATTTACTTTCATAAGAATTTCCTAATTAACAAATATTATCCATGATAAATTGAATAATCATAAGGTTCAAAAACGTGGAAATCAGATATGTGATCTAATTTTTTTTTTTTTACAATTCAATCAAATACAATTCAATCACTAGTATAAAATTAAAAGAATTAGCTGAAAGAAAGGAACCTCCGTATAAATGATAAACTTGCTGTTAAATTCATCGGCTAAGATCGCATGATTTATTTTTATTGTTATATAAATACACGAAAAGAATTTTTAATTGAAATAAATACACGAAAAGAATTTTTAATTGAAATAAATACACGAAAAGAATTCAATTTTTCTTTAAAACTCATTTCTTATTTCCCAAATATATTTACAATATTTAATCACATACATAAATTTATCAAAAATCACTTATATCCAAACCATAATTATTAAATTTGATATTTAATTTAATATTTTTTTTATTCAAGAAACATAAACCCACATGTCATAATCAGTTGAAAAAATTTATTTGAAAAGTCGTTTAAAATGGACAAAGGCAAAATATAATGTTCAATATAAAATATTTTAATATATAATTCATAACTGCGAAAAAGTATCAACACGTTGGATGGGACATGATTTGATGGCGTATCGCATCTACTATATTAGTTTATTATCTTTCTTTCTTCCAATTAAGATAGACAAGAGGAGGCATCTAATTAGATAAATGATCCGAATTATAGCCATAAATTATTGCAGTGAATGTATTGAAATGATAATAAAAATCCAATAAAGCAAAATGTCACTTTTTCAAATGAAAATTTCGAATTAAGAAGAAACAAATGTCGAAAAAATGTAAATGTTTCAAATGATAATTAAAAACAAAACGTTTCTAAAGACTAGAACTTTTAAGAAAACGCCCCCTAGGCACTTATCTTTCAAAAACATTCGGAGCAATTGCAAAATTCTAAGGAAATTCAAAACTTTACTGAAAAAAAAATAAATGCAGGACTGCATACAATAACGAAATCCAAACCAGCATTTTGAATGAATTGCCAAATATTAGATCTAATGCTATCTATACAATATTTATTACAATACATATAATACTAATTACAAATATCTGTTGATAAATTATATGAATTTAATAAAATTTTGGAAAGCAAAGCCGAAATCCATAAAACATTTTTTTGACAATTCAATAATTCTCTCTAAATAATACACATTTTGCTTACATAAAAATCTAAATATTTATAAAACAATTCATCTTATTATCCTGTAACGAATTAATTTTAATTGTCAATTCTAAACGAAAACCCGAACTTTATTTAAAAGCACTTTAAATTTTAGTAAAGAATAAATAGAATAAATTGCACTCACGTTTGTAGAATAAACCATTTTGAAGATCTAGCGAGAGAATTGCGATAATCATTTAATAACTATCAAATCAGAAATGAAACAATCTGAATTTTCAGAACTTGGATAAAATACCGGTAACCCTGGTCAAGAAAATATACCAATTTCTCTTTTAATTTTGCATCTTTCTTTTTTCACCAAATAATTCAAACTTCTCACGCTTAAATTTTCGTTTTAGTTCATTAAAACGTCGCCAAGTGAGACAAACTGAAGGTATGAAGTTCTTACGAAATACTTTTTTGACACACAATTGGCCAAGCTCAGAGTGAAACATCTTCATTTAATTATACGATTCAGTAATGAAACATACTAAGGACTCAGTTAAAAATGTCAATATCCATTTATCATACACATTCTTAAAGATTCTTCTCTTCTTCCTTTATGTGAAATATTTTAGTTATCTTTACTCGATTCATTGTATTCGAAAAACAATGCCAAAAATTATTAGATAGCTGCAAAAAAATTGCAAGTATTCAAACGCAGGTGATTAAGCTAACTTTTTATAACGATCTCTGACAAGTTATTTACTTCATTTAATTTTATTTTTGACATATTTTCTTACCTTGTGATAAAGTATTATAATTTGATTTAGCGCTGTTGATTGGTATTGATTTTAGCAAAGAGAATTGTTCTTATTTTCTTGTACATGAATTAATGAAAAAATTGTAATTGTGAAAATATTCGAATTGGAAATTTTGACGAATCTACACTTTATAAATATTCCCCAGTTCAAAAAACACATCTTTGTCATTATGTCACCTGTCTGAACTGGTAATTCTTCAACGCTGAACTAGATAGATGAAATTTGGGATGTAGTCTTCGGAACAAATTTCTCCGAACTTATTAAAGAACACTTAATTCTTTCATATGTTCAATATTTCAACTTGACGATGAATGATTATTAATTCGATATAAATTTCCTTTAATTCACTGAACGCTTCATTAAAAAAAAATTAAAATTGCTCCATTAATAAAAGTTTCATTTTAAATACTTAATCCAAAATATAATGCAAACAAAATGAAATCTTCTAAGTTGTAACTCATCTCCTTAAATAGCATCAAGTCCACAAACACCTGCTAATGTAGGTACTGAAATCCAGCTCTCGAGTATAAAATTCAAACAATACAGATTCAATCCAATCATTCTCAACAGAAAAAGGATTTCGAACCCTCGGTCCTTGTTGATCGTGATTGCACTATCGCCCCTTTCTAATATATAGCTTTTACCAGTTTCATAACGCCTTCAGCATTTAAAATCGGATTGGGCAGAATTTTTTTTTTTAATTTAAATAAATAATCTCAAGAGTTTCGCATTTTCGGGTTTCAAATAACACTTTCATGATGTAATTGAAAGTTGATTGAAGATTATGCTCATATTCTTAATAGGATGGGCGAATAGATAGTAGCTGAAATTGGCTATTTCAAATATTTTTAAATTATTTATTTTGCGGTCTTAAGAATTTTGTGTGGCAGATATGCAATCCAACAAAGAAACAAAGACCAATTAGCAGAAGGATTCCCAACTGAAATGTTCGGCTTATGCTTGGTTGTTTTCCGGTATTAGCGACCAACGGATATTTTCTTTTCTTAGCGACTAATAATAAACAGATAAGATTTGGTGATTTGTTCAACTTTTGAAGCTTCTTGTTCCTATAAATTAGCCATTTGATATGTTAAAAAATTAAGTATTCTACATTTCATAATTTTTATCCAAATTTAGATCAAATGAATCTGCGAGATTTACCAAATATGATAATACTTTCACTTTCATAAGAATTTCCTAATTAACAAATCTAATCTATGATAAATTTAAAAAATAATCGCAACATTCAAAAGTACGGGAAATCAGATATGTGATCAAATTTTTTTACAAAAACTAAGATTCAATCACCTTTGAAGTAAAAGTATTAACTAAAATATGAAGAAACTCCTGTATAAATGATAAACTTGCTGCTACATTCATCGGCTAATATCGAATGATTTTTTTTTTTTTTTACATAAATATGTGAAAAGAATTTTAAATTTAAATAAATATATGAAAGCAATTCTTAATTTTTCTTTAAAAACATTTCTCATTTAGCGAATAAACAAATATATTTACTATATTTATTCAAATATAAAAATTTATCAAATATCACCTATATGCAAACCATAATAATTAAATTTCTTGATATTAAATTTAATACTATTTTTTCCATTCAAAATAAATAAAATCATGCGTTTTAATCAGTTAAAAATATTTTTATCTGAAAAATTGCTTAAAATAAACAAAAGCAGCATAAATTATTAAACGAGATAAAAAATTTAATATGCAATTAAAAATTACAAAAAAGTATCGACACGTGGTTGCCTCAGGATTTGTTTGCGTTTCGTACCTATTTAATTATTTCATATCTACAATCTAATTTACTTCTTCCTCCGATTTAAAAAGTAACAGGGGAGAGGCATCTAATTAGACAAATGATCCGAATGATAGACAAATCATCGCAGTGAATGTATTAAATGACAATAATAAAAATCCAATAAAGGGCAAAATGTCACTATTTTTCAAATGAAAATTTCGAATTAAAGAGGAAAAAAATGTAAATATTTCAAAAGATTGTTGAAAACAAAACGTTTCTGAAGGCTTGACTTTTTAATAAGAAAACGCCCATCAGCAATTATCTTTCAAAAACATTCGAAGCAATTTCAAAATTTTAACGAAATTCAAAACTTTTCACTAAAAAAGAAAATGCATGGCTGCTAATATGCTGCGTACATTAACTCTAAACCAGCATTTTGAATCTGAATTGCTTCTATATAATATAAAATTAATGCTACAGTTTTCGTAAAATAACTACACATTTATATAGTTATTGGTGATAACATAGGCTGATTTTGATACAATATCTATTCATAAATTATACAAATTTTGAGAAGGAAACCCGAAACAAAAAAATTTGTTCCGAATTAAATAATTCTAAATAATACACATTTTGCTTACATAAAAATCACAATGAATGTTCATAAAATAATTCATCTTAAAACAGTCTTACTACGAATTGATTATAATTTTGTCAATTCGAAACGAGAAACAAAACTTAATTTAAAAAGCACTTTAAATTTTAGTAAAGAATAAATAAAATAAATTGCACTCACGTTTGTAGAATTAACCATTTTGAAAATCTAGCGAGATAATTGTAATAATCATTCGATAGCTATCAAATCAGAAATGAAACAAAATCGGAATGTTCAGAACTTCGATAAAATAGCGGTAACCCTGTTCAAGAGAATATGCCAATTTCTTTTTTAATTTTGCATCCTTTTTTTAAGCCAAATATTTCGAACTTCTCATGCTTAAATTTTCATTTTGGCTCATTAAAAGGGGCAAATTGAAGGTATGAAGTTGGCACGAAATACTTTTGTGATGGCAAGGCTGAAAATGAAACATCTGCCTACTTTTAAATATAAGATTCGGGTACATCAGTAGTGAAACGTACTAAGGGCACAAAGACTAAGTTAAAAATGTCAGTTTTCATTCATCATATGCATTCTAAAAGAAATTTCTTTTTTTTCCCTGAAATATTTTAATTATCTTTACTGATACACTGTATTCAATTTATGGACTGAAGTCAAATAAAATATTTCCATTTGCATCATTTAAATGTTTTAAAAGTAAAACTAAAAACTGAATTTTACGATAAATCAGAGAAATTTTTGTTGAATAATTCTTTAAGATTTTATATAAATTATGAAAATTATTCTGCAATGCACATACAACTTCTATCCTGAACGAATTCTGCTTTTAATTTTCATATTTAAAAAATGTGCTTGGTTTCAGTAAAAAATGTTTTTATGTTAATTGCATTTTACCATTTCCATATTTAAAGTGTAAATTTTATGAGCTCTGACAGGAAATTAGAGATAAGTAATACAATGAATAGAACTGTTTAAAGGCCTACATAATAGTATGACTGAATTATGTAACTCAAAATCTGAAACTTGGATAGCTAAATATTTTGCAGAAAAAGCTATTAAGAGACAATAAATATATAACTGAAAATTTTAGAGATCTTTTAAACCGGCTGGTCGCCAAAGTCGGCTAGTTTCTAAATAAAGATATTGCTTAGTGAACTATTATAATATACACACATTTTTTCCCTTTTATAAGTATAGATAATAGTGATTTTGAAGAAAACTCATTCAGAAACATGAGAATATACAAATATTAGTAAATAAAAGAGGACAGATTTTCTTATATCTTACATCTTTTTCAATGAATTTAATTACGCTAATTATTTTTTCCGATAAAAGCAATCTTAATTTTCTATCAATAATAGAATTAATTATCATGCAAGATATACGAATAAATTAAATGTATGTACAAGATCTCATAAATGCAAGATCAAATAAATAAATTGTTTACAAAAAAATGCAGGCAAAATAGCATCGATTTCTGAATTATATATATAAAAGTACAATTATAAATATATCTAGAGGGAAAAAAAGCTACGCAAACATTCTTATTGCGTGCGTGTGCGCGTGTGTGTGTGTGTGTGTGCGTGTGTGTGTGTGTGTGTGTGTGTGTGTGTGTGTGTGTGTGTGTGTGCACGCGCGTTTTCTCCCCTTTTGGGCCCTATAATTGCAGAAAGATCCCGAATTTTCATTCATCTAAGATATCAGGGTTCAACAAGTTCTGGCAATAAACAGTCAAAATAAAAGAATTTTTCTTTCTTTTTTTGATTGCTAAAATATTGCATTACGATTAATTTTTCCGTTTTCTGCCCTTTCTCCGTATCACTTTAAAAATAAACAAAAGCTTTTTTTTTTGTGTGTGTGTTATATGCAGCTGGCCTTGCACTTGAAAATAATATTTGTGATTTAAATTTATGGTGGTTTTTCCATCTTTAATTAAATTCCAAAATGAAAAAAATTTTTTAGCTTTGATTGCCTTATCTGGAGTAATATTTTTATAAGATGCAGTGCATTTTACTTCTGCAATTCCATCATCACCAATTAGCTCGTCCGGAGATACAGCTAAATATGCAAAATTCGAGTTTACGAATAAACCGCAACATTGGACTCCCATTTTTTTTTTTTTTTTTTTTTTTTTTTTTTTACTAAAGTGTAATAAATTTGTTTCCAGGGTAGTATTCCCTGAAACAAGTGTGGATTGTGAAGGTGCAGATGACCACAGCTGTGATGGTAAATGAAATAAAACGAAAAGCAGAAAGAAAATAATGCTGAGGGGGGGGGGGGATTATAAGGCATTGTGACGACCTGTATTAAAAGTCGCAATCAATCAGAGGATAAAGGGAAGGGTTTACAGTGTATTCCTTCGCGGCGAATAGGAGTTAACGGAACATTGGAGAGGGGGGAATAATTTTTCCAATTGTAGGTCTAAAATACTGCTTTTACACATTTTAAAAAAAATATATGCATCGGAAAGAAGATACCAAAACAGATGCTTTTCAATTGCAACTTTTATATTTATTTAAGATAGAATTTCTTCTGAAATTGTTTAACTGCTGCAGATGAAATTTTGTGAACTTTTAATACAGAACACCAAAATTAAAGTAAATAAAAAGTAAAAAATCCACGGTGATTCATATTCACAAATACAGATTTTTAAAAAGGAGTTCACATTCAGATACTTTTCAAGTGATGCAAGGAAAGTAAAAGAAACAAACTTACGGTTCCACCTCCTTCTCTGGAAATTGGCATCTCTTCCAGATTTTGCCTGGAAGAGCCTGCAAAAAAAAAAAAAAAATTATCATCTGTTTTTTTTAAAATATTCAATAATTAAAAAGAAGTTTGTCCAAAACGAAACTAAAATTTTGAATCGAGTTTTAAATTTCAGAGTTAACGCTCATCTACCAGCCTGTTTAATGAATTTTGCTTTAATTTTGAATTTTCATTTCGCTATCTTCAATTATTATTTCTTTTTGTAAATGGCAAAATGAATTTATGTTTTGTTTATTTGATTACTTCAAAAATAAGATGTTTCTGTTAAATTTCATCTGAAGGGAAAATGTTTGACTAAAATATTTCAGGTATTGCAGTAAATTTATAAGAAAACACGTTAGTAGTTTCATTGTTGCAAATGACTCACGCGTTTCAAATCGTCAAAGATGATCCGAAAGCGGTATACTCTTCCAAAATAATAAGCGCCATCACATCACAGGAAGTTTTCCCTTTGTTTCCAGCTGATTGTTTAAATGCCCATGAGATTACTGAAGATCGAGGCATAGGCAAAAGTTCATTTCACAGACTGCCAGTGCATCTCATTGTTGCAAAATTTGTATCAAGTGATTAATTTTGCTACAATCAGATGTGCGATAATCATGCCACAGCCGATTACGAGTTGTGGACTAAAACTATTTATAATAAACTATAATTCTCTTTATTTGATCTTGTTAAGACTTGGTTCCTAGGCTGGTAACAGCAAAATAGACCCGGCTTGTAACAGCAAAATAGACTCAAACACATTTGATCCTAGAAAATTGTTTTCAGAGACCATTCCAGGAAAGCAAAATACAGAGTATTCTGAAAGTTCCGCCTTAACTCTTAAGGACTGTAAATGCCATTTGACTGCAACAGATTAATTTGTATTTTCGAGCATTTCTACTTTTTACTTGGGTTGCAAAAGATTAGATGTGTCTTATAGGGAGCATAACCTGAATACAAATGAATAAGAATATTTAATTTTAATTAAATGGAACATTTCATATAGGTATTTTAAACTATTTTTTAATATGCTCTAACAAAACTTTAGCTGCAAAAAAATTTTAAGTGCTCTTAGAAGTCCTTTTGAAACTTCCATTTTTTTTTTTTTTTTTTTTTTTTTTTTTTTTTTATTACTTATCTTAACAAAAGCATTTTTACAGCAGACAGTTTTCCAGAAACTAAAATATCAAAAAAATAAATTTTGAAATCGAATTCCTTTTATGATAAATTCAATTGAATAGATTGAAGGTGACAAAAAAAAAAATCGGACTCTTTAATACAGAGGTTTATCGAGCAGTCAAACGGAATGATTTCAAGCTCATTCAGATTTTTAATGAATCTACATAGCCTAAACTCATGAGAATCTCTCCTAGACAAAATTCACTTCTTTATATTGCATTTAAATGCTCTAAATATACTTTGAAATTCCAACTTAAGATTAATTCCACTCGTAGCATTCAAGTTTTTCACTTTCTGTTCTTATACGAAGAGATGAAGAAGCTAATTAGTTCCTTTCCAACATACATAAATATACAGTTAAAAGAACGCAGATAAATAATGGAGTGCGTTCTGGAGATAATGATGAGTTGCATGTTTTCAAAATGGTAGATCAACTCAGTAGATCAAAAATATTTAAGAATTTCGCGATTTTGCAAATCCACATAACAGCATGAACAGATTAATTCCAATAAATATTGCTTCTCGACATCAAGTTACTCTTGTGTCTCTCGCATATCTGGATACTAATATGATCACTAGCTAATTTGAAACAGGCACAGAATTTTTGGAGCAACTACAACAAAAAGGGTGCAAATATCACAATCTTCCATAAAGGTGTTAAAATAATCTACACAGCATGTCTCATGTTACCCAAGTTTTTCAAACTGTTTATTTGAAAATTAGATTTCTAGAATTTAAAAAAACGAATTCATTCATGCATTATGATAGAGGAAGAGAATTATTTAAATTAAGGATAAAAATTACTGCAAAATTCCGGAATGCTTTGATATATTAAAACATTTTTGCGTGTGCATTATTTATACACCTAAAATAATTTTATATAGATAAAAGAAATTTTTTAAAATACAATCGTAATTTTATGAATGTATCCAAAAATTATGAAGTTATTCCTATATTAGATGTTATATTTCAAATTTCGGAAAATATTGCAAGCACAATAAAATGCCAAGTGGTATATTGATTTATCTATTCATTTGAATTGGAAACCCTTCTTACTTAAACATTATAAATTCATTATTTCAAATATATTTAATATTTGCATAAGGCTTAAATACGTTTTTTAACTGAATTAAAATCTTTCAAACCCGACATGGTTCACATTGCTCGATTCTATACAAATAATTGTTGAAAAGTATTAAAATGTGATTGCAACATCAAATGAATTCAATAATATAAATTATTCTTACTTGGTCGTCTGCCTCTGGTGGGAAATACTTTTGGCATCTGAAAGGAGAAGGAAGAATGAAAATTCAATTATTTAAGTTGCCCTTCTAAACATTGAAACCTAAGCTAAAAGATATTTAAGAATATTCTGACTTTGCGCAAGCCTTAACATAATTCTTTCGTATTGAAAACATCCATTTTTCCTCGAATTCAAGTTGAAATTGTTAAACAGGTCAAGCAGTTGAAGAGCAACTTATTTAATTTAGGGCCATGTATCATCCTTAATTCAATATATTTTGTGACCGCTGTTATCGAAGTCCTAATTTCTAAACATTTCTAAGATAGCTGTTATCGAAGGTTAATTTCT
>JAPMOR010111291.1:21818-37657 GCA_026543865.1 Argiope aurantia | reverse complement strand
CTTCACATGTTGGAAATGTGTGAACCTATCATTAGTAAAAAATACAATTTCTTTAAAAGAAAATTTAGCTTGTTAAGTAAAAGTATAGTTTATACATTCAAGTGTATACTCAATTTTGGAAGCGACTGTATGTATATAATATTCAGCTTCTTGGGTATTAATTCCTGTAGATACACTCGTTTTCCTTGTCAACAGTAGGTCATCATAAACTGATTGCAATGCATCATTTTCGAGATGTGACATGACTGCTATTCGATACATATGTATAGCAGTCATGTCACATCTCATGTATGTATAGCAGTCATGTCAATGAATGTCTCTACTCCATCCTTTATTATTATTTGTTCTGTGTTTGCCTCTTTTTCTCCAGTTTTGCTGTAATGGCGAAAAAGAAAAAAAAATGAATTGCTCCAAGCTTATATTCGAAAGCAAACTAAATAGAAAGCTTTCGAAAAACAGACTATCGTTTTCCATAACACTGTCGTTTAACATACTAATGTATTATCCAGATGATTCTCAACCGAGTTCCAAAATGATAAGAAATTGAGCATATGGTTTCATTTTTAAGATATTACATCGATTCCGATAACAATAAGATTTTATTCAACCAGTTTGTATAGTTAAAAGAATATTTAGAGTAGAATAATGCCAGTCAAAACTGCGGAGCAGCTACGAGAATAATGCAGAAGAGAAATGGCTAGAATTCAGAAGTTCTGATTAATACTTCAGTTTAGTTTAGTTTAGTTATATTAACGTCCCGTTTGAAGCAACACTAGGGCTATTTGGGGACGGACCTCGTAATTTTGAACCGCGGTCAGATGACGAGGACGACACTTGAGCTGGCACCCCCCTCTCCACACCACACCAGCGGTAGGACGTTCGGTCAGAACGAATTTAACGTGCAATAGACCCCCTTACACGACGGTTCTTCGGTGGAAACGGGTCTCAAACCTGAAACCCTCCGGTTCCTGAAGCCGATACCTTACCACCAGGCCACCGCGGCCCAGAAGTTATGACTAATAAATCTATTCATTTTGTTGCCATTCCAGCAAACGGCGTAAATGAAGAGAGAATATATTCCTTAATGTTAACTCAAATGTTTGACGAAAGAAGCTGTTTGTCAGTAAATAACTGAAGGATTTTTTTTTGTCTTAATAATTTTTAAATTATCTGTACCCTGATTTATAATTATACTAGCCGCCTTTGGCGACCAGCCCGTTCGCCAATAATAATGCTCGCAAAAATGTTCAATTAATACTTTATGTTATTTGGTCTCATAATAGGTGTTTCAGCAAAATATTTTTAAGCTTCAAACATTGATAGTCATATAATTCACTTATACTATTATGTAGTCTTTAAGCCTTTTTCATTGTGTCACGCGTCTCACTCTAATTTTTAATCAGCGACCATAAAATTCAATTTTAAATTAAAGTGGAAATGATAAAACTGTAATTAACATAAAGATATTTTTTATCTTAAACCCAGCATACGAGAACTGGGAACAGAGTCGTTCAGCATTGAAGTCTTTTGTGCACTCCAAAATAATTTTCATTATATATAATATCTCAAAGAATTATTCAACAAATATTTTGCAGATTCATCGTAAAATTCAGTTTTTAGTTTTATTTTCAAAAGAATTTAATTGATGTTAATTTTTTTTTTCGGTTCATAAATGTACTTCAAAAAATTAAGAAGTTTAAATTTTAGACAATCCTTTGGTCCTAAGGAATCATATTCTACAAAATATTCATGGCACTCTAACTTAAAAAGGATTAATATATCTATCTTCTGCGATCAAGTCTGACCTATTTATGAAGTTTTGAATATTACAACTTTAGTGCAATTAACATTTTCATAATCTAGGCCAATCACTCTTAAGAAACACTGGGAGATGATTGGCTTCTTTGAAATGATTGACGAAGTAATCTAAAATCGGCTGTTTTTATAGAAAAGTGATATTTAAATTTTCACAAATCGGACAGCTTTAGTAATTGATTTTGTTTATCTGTGTGCAACTCTTTTTATTTAAAATATTATCGTCTCAAGACTATTTTGTTAAATATTATTCGCAAATTACACAAAATCTAATTATTTCTTTCATTTAGACCATTTTGTTAGCAGATGAATGTCTATTAAAAAAATGCTTACAAATTGGGCCCTGATTAAAATGGATATCTTGAGAGTAATAAACCATAGACTTAAATTAAACTGTTTTATTGAATTAGTAATATAGTATTATAAAATATCATTAAAAAAAAACGTTTTCTCGCATTCAGTCTTCAGAAAATATCCTATTTTATATTTATTTCATTTTAAACGGACACGTTTTGAAAATTACACTTTTATATATTTAATATGCTTATTTTACAATAAGTTAACTTATTCCTTTAATTTGAGCTTTTGTCAATATGACGGCAACATGTCGATAAAACCTAATTTTTCCCGTGCAAGCGTAACGTGCTCGTGCAGGTTAAATTTTATTTTTATTTTGTGTGAAATAAATTGCTGAGAAATACGATTCAATAATTTTTTTAAAAAATGCCTTAAAATATAAATTTAATTTATAGTTTTAAACATTAGTATCGTTGGAAGACAAGATTATTTTTTGAACTTTAATATGACGTAAAAACCAATTTGTGTTGTAATATTTGAAATTTAGTGTTGAAATTGTTTTGGAAGTTATAGGGGAAAAACGCCAAAATTTCGCTTAATTTTTAAGCAATTGAAATTGTAATTAAAAATTCGAAAAAATCGCTCCGAGGTGCTCATTCCCGATCTCCAAGGTATACATGTACCAAATTTAGTAGTTGTAGGTCAGACGGTCTGGCCTGTAGAGCGCCAACACACATACATACACTCACTCACACACACACAGGCATACACTGAGCTTTATTATAAGTAATAGACGAAAAAAGAAAATCATGTGATTAAGAATGTAAATTCAACTTTAAAGTATGACTAAGCTAAAAAGGACTAGTATGGCACTTTTGGTATTATTACACGAGCAAACTTTATTTGATTGCTTAAATCACAAAGAAAGAGAATCTGAGAATTTCGCCTTCTCTGTGTTCTTCACTTTATAAATTTTTTTATATATTTTTATCAGAGTAAAGTAAACCAGCACTTGTCCAATTTCTTTCATGTTTATTTATTTAGCATTTAAATATCTCGCCACTTGTAGCAACCTTATAAATATGTATGGTAAAAATGTAAGGTTAATTGATTATTTATTATGCTTCTATTTGACGAGCTTATTCTGTGATATTACATAGCTTTAAATTCAGTGGAATTAAATACAGAAATTACAATTTTTATACCGAAAACGATTTTTAACAAAATATCTTCATAAAAAAAATTACCCACGCATCTACGAATCGAATCTATTCCTAGAAATTTAGCTATATTTAATGGCGTCCGTGAGAGTAACCAAGTACGAGCAAAAAGTATTCTGTAAGAGCACGAAAGATCGGGATTGGCAGGGAGGTGGAAACGAATTACCACTTTTTATTTATTTATACTTTTATTACTTTTTCTTCTGTTACTGCTTTGAAAGTTTTCCGATGCGAATTGCTGAGATCATCTGAAATAATTATGATAATTTATTAGACTTTCCACTGCTTTCTTGTCCCTTGTGATCACGTGTTGGAACCATTATGTCATCAAAACTGGAGAGTGCAAGCGTACTGGAGAATACTTTTTTAGTGTTTTAAAACTGTGCCAATAGTTATTTGTTTTTGGTTAAAGTATATAAGCCTTTGTAATTTTGTTTTAATATTATCATATATTTTACAATAGCATTTGCTTTGCAGTTTGATCTATATTTGGGCTATTGCGTGATTTTATTCAATTGCTCGATTTTTATTTTTAAATAAATTAATTTTTAACATAATAAATAATAATAATAAATAATAATAAATAAAAAATAATAATAAATAAATAATAATAATAAATAAACATAATAAATAATAATAATAAATTTACCTTCTATAACTTAGAAACGTATGAGTTTTTTTAAACTCTGAAGCTGATATGTAGCTTAAAATGATTCTAAAAATATAGCGATCATCTTCAGTTCTTTCAGTTAATATGAAACTATGGTCTGAGTCGGAAAAAATAAAATGGCTATAAAATGACATTCGAATATTTAGCATTTAAAGAAAGGTATTATAAGAATTGAAAAAAAAAAAAAAAAAAAAACATATTTCCTAGTGGAACCAATGCCATGTCTCAAAATTAAAACTTTTGGTCCCTGTCAATATTAATTTTCAGCTTTAAATGAAAAAGTTTATCTTGAAAAAATAACTTTGCATTCTTTTTTTTCTATAATAAGGAAATAACAGTTAAACATCTAACTACTGTCATACTTGAAACTTTCAACGACAACTCATCGAACCGGGCATAAAATTAATATTGTTGAATCCTGATGGTTGGGAACTGAGCGTGGAGACAAAGCAAGGTTTTAAGTCTAATTTTAACGATATAGAAAGATGAACTTTTATTCTAAGTATTTGATTTTCGAAACTAAAGATGTTTTGTGTTTATGAAATGTTTATTTATGTAGGGTAGAAAAATTATAGGGAAAAATATTTGTATTAGCTGGAAGCATTTCATTGCTTGGAAAGGAATTTTCTGATAATTGGGTTAGAATATTTTAAGAATTAAATCTGATAACATTTTGCGTGCCCCCTTCATTAAGTCAGTTTCATTTGAATTATTTCATTATTTCAGGATTCGATACAATTTCCATTCGAGTTAATGTAATTGCCCTATTTCGTTTACTTACATTAGATTCCTCAGTGTACAGAATTTATCTCAAAGTGTTTTCCTTAACCTGGATAGATACACCTTTTAAAATTTTACTTTGTTTGTTTAAGCAGAAATTCTTTTAAAAAGTTATCAAAGTGGGAAGGGATTAATAAATTTATGAATTAATTTTTTAAAAAATGCTGTTCTTGTGGTGAATACTAAAACGCATTAAGTCAAATATTAATATGTTCTTACTATTTTTATGTATATCCTAATAGAAGTTAAAGAAAAGGATGTTTTCATGCCAGTCCTACTGAAATTCGCTTTTAATTGCAGCATCTATAATGTGTCAGAATTACCACATTGGCGAGAAACTGCCAATAAAAAATTAATTCACCGTTATTGACTATCACCTCAGACCATCCCATCTCTGTTAACAGAAAAAGGGAATATGTAATAGAAAAATCAATGCATCATCAATAGGAATTTTTTCTGTTAGAGATGTTAATGTAAAACAAGAGCACAGCATTTTATTTTACTTTAAAGATAAAATTTCCATTTTTAACATTATATTGATGATTTGTAAAAGAATTTTGTAACTAAGATTTCTTAAAGTTAAAGAAAAATCAAATTAAAGTAACTCACTAAAAATCTATAGAAAAAAATCATTTGATTTTAAGAAGCTTAAAAAATACATTAAATAATGCTAACAGAGTGAATGTGGTTTGGGTTTAAATATTTATGGATAAAAACAGATGTAAGAATTTTTTAAAGCTGAAACAGTTTTTTCCAAACGATCAAAAGTTTATAATCAAATGTTTTCAAAAAATAATTTATTACCTAGTTTTCAACATTTTTATCATGTTAAATATGAATGAAATAATTATGAAAGAAGGGCTTTTATTTTAGCAGCCGTTAAATATAATACTGTGACAAAAAAAAAAATATTTTGAGGTGAGGGCTAAATAGCTAAATTATTGACCATATTTAATTAAACCACTAGGCTTAACTCAAAATTATAAGATGATTAATTTTTATGTACTGAACTTTTTTTATTGAATATTACTCTATTTTATTTATCAAAGGGAATAAAAGATTGCGTATAGAGAACTATGTTACAAAACTATTTTTGCGTATAGAGAACTATGTTACAAAACTATTTTATCTCACGTTATGTATGAAATTAAATGCATGCTTATTCAAATTCCTTACTTCTTTTGGATTATGTAACCATTGAGCTCATACTCTTGAATTGCAGCCCATACATTTTTCTGGCAACCCTGTTATCTCTTAAAAACAACATTCCACCTGCGGAGTTAAATTCGTACATCTGCAATAATTGTTATTATATTCTGTGCTTAAGTTGAATTGAAAACTTCTATAATGTGCTTACTTTGAGGAATTGAATACTTTAGTGTAAATCTTTTGCTGACGAAGGGAGATTGCTAACGAATTGAGTAATAATTCATTGGAAGGAAGTTATCTGTTGTTGCTTAAGGAATTTTTATCTGCAAAGCCAGAAACAAAATCATACTGTATTAAGAACTTTTCTGTTATGTAAACGGTAGATTCTTAATGTTGTAACTATGTAAAAAAAAAAAAAAAAAAACGCTTTTTCGAGAATAAACGAAAAATGTATTTTTACGGATTTAAGAAATGATGTACGTGATTCAAATTCTAAATTTAAGAAAAAATTTGAAATATAATCGTTTGTAAATTGTATTATGCTTTATCAGACAGGGCAGATTTTAATAATTCTAAATGATTGATGCATTTGTTACTGTTGAAATTTGAAAATTGGAATTTTTTGGAAAAGCACGACAATTTGGAGGAAGCGCAGAGAGGAACTGAAACCAGAGGCGGGCATATTTTTTATTTGTTCTAAGTTTTTTTTTAATGATTTAGTTTAAAAGGGATATTAGTAGATTAAAGGAAAAAAGGAAAGGATTACGAACTATCTTCACAAAATTGTGAAAGGTGAAATTGTTTGAAGCTTCGTTATTAGCAAACCCCAAAAATTTCCAATGCAAAAGAATATTCATTTAGAAACAAAACTGATCAAGGTTACAAAAATAGATATTCTTCGCATGCGAATCCCTTAACGACACACGCTGATTCATGTCAGCATAAATATGAATCAAATCGTAAATTTAATCCAAAAAGAAACTATTATCCTTCTTCCGATGACAGACTGAGTAATCAAAAATGTACCTTTTGGAAACACATGAGTCATGATTGCTCACATAGTATTAATGAAAAGAAAAAATAATCGTTAATGGCTAAAGGAAAATGCTTCCTATATTTTCAGAATCCTATAAAAAATTCTGTAATAGTATTTATCAAAATTGTAAGCTCTGTGTTTTTTTTTTTTTTTTTTTTTTCCCTCGCATAATTCTTTAATTTGCGAAAGACCGCAATCCGAAACCGAAACTAAGAATATTTCCTATCCACCCTGAAACTTGCGCAGTTAGAGGGGAGCCTGCTTCGTCCATAAGCTATCTCCTGTAGTAGCGTAAATTGGAGAAATTTAGATGGTGGCCTTTGATGAATAACATGAACTTTCACCTCTCTTTGGTGTTAAGTGACATTCTGACCCTTCTGTGCGAACCCATTATTTCCCCTGCAGTCCAAGTAAAGACTTTTATCCCCAAAGAAAATACCGCTTCTACCATATCTTTCAGCACCGAATCAAATAAAAGAAAAAATAGGGTCCCTGGATCGGTTTTATTGAAAACATTTTCAGCTTCAGTGAAAGGGAAGAGCTGTGACCCCAGGTCACTGAAGAGCTCACTTGGCGTTGTATGTTGGATTGCGGAGCCAATAAATCCTTCATCTTGAGAGAGGTGGTCGAGGAATTGGGTATTGAAAACAGAGAGCACATTTTAGATATTCGCACTTTCGTTGAGCGTCGTGTTTACGACGTAGCGTAGATTACGTCAAGGAATGTACAACACCCGACTCGGTGTGTTGAAATACAAGCGTTTGTTTTGGACTGGATTACTTCGGCGAAAATTCATACTCCATCGCAGTTTGTTAGAAACATAGCGTTGGAAAAGGGAATTGAGTTAATTGGAAAGAGAATAAATTTTTATATTGTGCGAAATACATTATTGAAAAAAATGGTTAAAATATTTCTTTTAAAAACTCGTTAAAAATCGAAACGTATTTTGTAGATTAAAGCATTGGTATCATTAAAAAGATAATTTTTTGAGTTTTATCTTGATGCAAAAATCAGTTTTGTGCTGTAATTTTTTCGGAAGTTATAGCGTTGTAATTTTTAGAAAGTATCCATTTTTAAAATCTGTTACTCCTTAATGTAATAAATTATTGGATGCATAAGGATCAATGTTAGTGAATTTAATTAATACTAGATAAGAATATTATCTGTATTGCTCAAGCAATGCTGAATGAGAAAGTTTTTGTATTAGTTGAAATTTAAACACTTTCGTTTATAAGATGCATTGCACAAAAAGCGTATAAGGTGTTTAGAACAATAGTAAATGTTACAGGTCCAATAGAATTTAAAATTAAATATACTCTTGTGAGTAAGAACAAGCTAAGTAAATTTTAGCAACCATAAATCTGAATTGTAACAATATATTTTACAACTATTTTTCTTCAATTCATGGTTATATAAGAGTAATCATAATTTATATTTTGAAAAAAGCAACATTCCTACCAAATTATTCAATTGAATCTCTCAAAACTTTTTTTAATTTTAGTTACATACAAATGAAAAAAAAAATGCTGATAAGCTTTCAGAAATGCGGAACAGTCTTGATTATGCTGAATGTCAGAGAGAAATTTTTGTAGTTTTTTTTTTTAAATTTATTTATTTTATTTTTTTGTTAAATGTAAGTGACCATATTATGCATACTGTGAAATATTGAAAAAGAATTATTTAGAAATTATATTCATTTTTTTTAAAATTTCTAACGCCTTTTTATTATTTTCATATTTTTTATGTATAAGTAAAAATTATTACAATTCCTAGATGAATTTTCAGTCTGAAATATTCCAGAACTCTAATACGAAATATAGAATCATGGCTAAGCAGATGAATGGTGGTGCTTGCAAAATCCAATAAATAAATAAAACAAAATAAATTTAGAAATAATTACTCATTAATGGTTTAAAAATTTCAAAAACCAGAAGACATTTAATATAATATATGCATTTGATGCCCTGATTGTAATATAGTCAGAAAGAATTAAATAACTTGTCGCTAAAAACTATAGATACATAATTTGAGAATAGCAAACCTCTATAATAATTGTTAATTAGTCAAATATTTGTGATATAACCGAAAGAAATTAGAAATATATTTGAAAACAAGACTCTAAAAATAACTATAGATATATCAAATTTTTAGAATAATTATTGTAGATATAAAAGTGCCAAAAATTGTTAATCTCAATAGCTTTCATGTCATTTTAAGTTTTTCAATCTCAATAGTACTCATGTTTAATTATATTTTACAAAAAAGATGAAGAAAATAAATGTCTAAAGAGGACATTTTCACATACGAAAGTTGAATACTATATCTTGGATAGAATAGGATATCTAATACACAGATAATTGAATTTTTTAGGCTACGACAAGACATAAGTTTTGACTTCAAATTCAGGTTTTAGTGATACAACTATATAAATTAACAACAACAAAAAACATCTAATGTAATTGGCCAGTAAATAGAATGATTAGTGCGCTCCACACAATTATCATTTTATAGATTTTGTTTCCTTCGTAATTATATTTATTGGTTAAGAAAAAAAAATAGTTTGGTATTGCTTACTTTAATAGGAGTATTTTCTAAAAACCAAAAATAAGGAAAGTTTGTCTAATTTGAATCACCAAAATAGTTTTTAATGAAAACTGACAAAAAAATAATTTCAATAAAGGAAAAAATAGTAAATTTTTTGTAGTTTGCCTTTAAAAATGGAATAAACTTTCTGAGAAAAACGCTTTAATGTGGATGCAAAATTGGCCATTTGTAACGGTCAATCTTGCTGATTCTAATGAGTCTTTTTAGAAATAAATGGCAACATTCTGCGATATTTTTTCGCGCAATTTGGGAAGCTAGCATGTTGAATTTGTATCCCATTAGAGGGTGTAACATTTTAAGTGCCGTACTGTAGAACAATAGAACAAAAAAAGGGAAGCATATTTGAAGGCAGTCTCCCTTCCATTATGGCCCACAGCTTTAGAAGTAATTATTAATAATTTTTTTAAAAAATTTTAATGCTTTTTATTGTCTATTGTGAAATATTCGGCAAATATTTTTAATACTTATTCTGAATACTTTTATTTTCTACTTTATGCAAATATTTTGGAAGCTTCAATGATTTCTTTGCACGCCTTTAAACAGGTGGTTAATTTTGATGACAAGGTTAAAATGAAAAGGTTAACGTATGGAAGGGGGAAAAAAAGAATGCTGCCATAACTCGAAGGATGCCGGCATGTGTAGTGTCGCATAATGTTCACGTAGTGTCGCATAATGTTCACGTAGTGTCGCATAATGTTCACGAAAGCATTTATAAAGCATAGGGTGCAGACAACTTCATCCACATTTCGAACCACTCTGGCGAAGATCTTTTTCCACTGCCATCATAATGTCAAATCCCCCTGCTGAAGTGTTTATCCATCCATTTTTCTCCAGGGTCACAACACCGCCTTTGGTACTGGTTCGGTTCCTTTTGAAGTGGGCCATAAATTCATTGCGTGAAAGGGAAGCGATGTGCTTACAACCCAGAATGTCTACCATGAACGTGAGGAATTTAGAAATGGCACACTTCTACACAGTCTGAAGTCGCAACACTCAATAGCTTGTGACGAGTTGGATATAGAAGCATGATATATAGATGCTAAATCAACACGATAGCATATCTTGACATCGTAACTTAGAGAGCTCATTTTCAGGGGAAAAAAAACAGTTCTACATGAGCAATTAGAATAAGGTACTAACTACATCGAGCAATTCGAATAAGGTACTAACTACATCGAGCAATTCGAAGCGAATTTTGAATTAATAATCTGTTTAAAAAAAAAGCGTCTAACTTGTAAAAACTGCAATATTTTTTTTTTATTTTTTTTCGATTCAGGAATTTTTTAAAGAATATTTTGGCTTTATTTGAAGTCTTAGGATTTCATTTTGTTTGGCAATACACGTAACAATAACAGATGATGGAAATATTGACAAGACATTGATAACGATGTAAATGAGTAAAATACAAGGGGAAAAAATACCTCTAAATTTCGAATTTTTGACCCGAAACATTGTAGTTTAATGGATTGTAAAAATATTTTCGATGTGCGAGGGAGCTTATGGAGTTCTAGAAATAAAAGGTTCTTAAGTTCGAATATTGCCATTTATTTGAGTAAATATCATAGCAGTATCATTAAAAATGGAAGTGCTTAAAAATTTATATGAAAATATAATGCGAAAAAAAGATTTAGACTTGATTTCCGCAGCACTTTAATATGTGCATAACAATTTTCACTTTCTCGTATAAGAAATAGAGTGAAAGCATTGTAACCGTAAAAAAGCTTGATATATTTGAAGCATCTTTATATTTATATCTTCCTGAATTCGAAAAACATATTTTTTAGCATTATGTCTGCCTGTTTGTGACAGAGGATATAAAGCTAGACGCTTTGAACTTAAAATGACTCGATAACTACAAAATGAAGAGAGCTAAATGGATAAAATATAGATTTAACATCTATATTGTAAACACAAATAGATGAAATTTCAGGCCAAAAACAACAAGGGATTGAGCGTCTGTACTTTCTAAGGCATATGAATGCTACAACTAAAAAACGCAAAGACTCAAATATATCAAATTTGGTACATAGCTTTGTGATTGCAATCTTAGTGTTTTATCAAATTTTTGTTCAAAAAGGTTGGGAAAAAATGAGTCTAAAATATAAATTCACCTTTATTAGAAAATATGCGAGAAAGCATTGGAGAGACCACTCCCACTTGTTACATACATCTTGCAATTTACCGAAAAAATATCAACTTAAAAAATATTATTATTTGTAAGTCGTTAAAATTCTGCTTTCATATTCAAAGATAGTGTTCTTTAATTTCAATATCACCGTTTTCGTTCAGGCAATCAGTTATATATAACGTATATATAGTATTGCAATCATCAAATTACTTCAACTTGAGATTTTGGCGAATCTCCATGCTTTAGATCTCCCTGAACCCAAAAAACAGGTCTTCCTGTGAACAGAATAACTCAAAAATGCTTTGCGCTAGAGGAATAAAGTTTGATAATTTAGGTTTTTGGACTTAACTTCAAATGTATAGATTTTTATCAAACTTTAAACGAAGTCTATTGAGAGTAAGTCTATCCGGCTGTCATAGTAGTAAAGTGAACAAGCAAATAATACGAAGAAAAAAATACGATGACTGTAAATTGAATATGATAAATAGATTAAGATTAAAAAAAATAGCTGGATAAAGTTTGGTTCACAAATTTATCATCTAAAGTGTAGATCTATGTCAAGTTTGGAACAAAATCCATCTAAAGGTTGGCCGTCTGTCTGTATTTTTGCATGCATATAAACGCGGAGATCGAAATGCGCTACATCTTAGGTAAATGAATTGTTTGTCACAGTTTTAGCATTTAAGTACATTGTTAATATTTAACCTGTGTACCATACTTTATCAGTTCTTAGGTTTAGGTTTTGCCCTAACTTAAGTTTATCAGTCCCTAAGCTCCTTAGGTTTTGTATCTTTCGATTTCACTTGTACTCGAAGAGCCCGAGAGGCATACTTCCTCTTAAAGGATTTCCTTCAAAAAAAATTTACAAATTTGGTCTAAAATTTATATACCAAATTTCATCCGTCCTAGTTTCCTGGTTAAGACGTTCATGGGCATACAGATATAACGCCAAAAGTGTGTTTTTCAGACTCCGTGAGTTCTGAAACGTAGAGATTCGTCTAAAGCTCAGGTTCGATCCACATTGATAACGAAGCAATAAAAGAGATAGAAATTTATCAAACAAACAAAAATAGCAAAAGACCCATACTAATTCTCCTATAACGTAAACAATTTTAACCTAACGATAAAACTCACAAATCAGCCTTCACATCTCGACCACATTAATTTTAAATAAATATTAAATTAAAAGTAAATCATAAAATTCCCCCTATCTATCCCTTTACCTTAACGCAATAACGCAATCGAAGTTCTCATGAGCCATACCGTAATTTCTTCATTGGACTAAAACCTAGATAATACTCCAACCCCTGCACACCTCCCATACCAAGGCAAGATGCATCTCGGCTCCTCCTCTGGAAAATCCACCTGAATTGGACCCGCCTCCTACCAACGATTTTCCACTTAAGCCCCACACCTCATTTACCAATCCAGGTGGATTTCCAATCCAGAACTCACCATCAATGATTGTGGGTAACAGCGCTTCGCGCTGTGGACACCACCGCATATTTCGTCTACGTCTCTTTATACTCTTCGTATATGAGAAAGTAAAAAAATTACATTAAACACGGATTTGTTGCATTAAAAAATAATTTTTTTGCGAATCTCGCTCTCTTTTAGACTTTTTTACAATGAATAGTAGAACAAAATAGAATTGGTAAAGTTTTTGGTAACTTCCTATCATAACTGAGAAGTTCCTCACGTGCACACTATATATATTTATGGAGTTGCAGGTGTTGTTGCCACCCACATAAGGCCACTTCAAGCTCCCACCCTTTTGGTGCCCGTTTTCATCCTGACAAGGGTCAAAGTGGCAATAACAACCTCATAGGAGGAACCAGTATTCCATTGATTTCAAGATTTCAGTGACACCTACAAAAGAAAGGGAGAATCCTGGGACCACCCCCTTAACTAGAATACCCACAATTGATAGAGCCGTTCTAGCGCCAAAGGAGGAGGGAAGGGAGACTGCCGCAAAGCCTCAGGGCTGTCAGTGGCCTTCTAGTTTATGATATTGTGATGTGCTGATGGACACTTGCCCTATGTATTATGTCTTGCCACCCTCTGCAAGGATAAGTAATTTTTCGACCACCTGTTTCTCACTGGAATTCAAGATGTTATTCCCTGGTATGAAAGAAAAAAAACATTCCGCATCTAATGTTAAACATCTTATTTAGGGTGGCGATTTCCAAAAGAAAAAATAAACATTCTGTAGTCAGGGCCGACCAGAGTGGAAAGAGACCTCCGGCCGAGAATTATAAGAAGATATATTTTTCTTAATTCCAAACGCATTTTAATTTTTCTCTGAGAAAATGGAACTCTAAATGAAATGATCTGTATCTTTATATTTATCTCCCCTGAATATTGCAAGCAAAGAGCAAAGAATATAATTAAAAGGATTCTGTTAACGGATTTACGGATTTATTGGAGGTATTGTGAATGAGTGATAATTCCCAGGGGTTTTTGCACAGGGGGCCGGTTTCACTCTAGGTTTCTCTAGAACTCCTAAATTACAGATTACAAAAGGCGGAATAACCAGGGTCACAGAAAATTATAGAACATGCCACCACTCTATGATTAGCATTAAATATGTTTCAAATATCATACAGCATTATTGATTATAAATGTATATCTATGAAATCCTTTCTGATTATATTCTGAAAAGCATCCTTTCGCAATCGCTGAATCTATTTCCATAGTCAATAATTTATAATCTTACTTGCATAAACGTCCCATTTGCTTTTCGCTATTTATAGGTTTATAATTTTATTTATTTTGCAATGAAATAAAAATAAGGAAATGAGAATGTCACACTAAAAAAATTAAGCTATTTTGTTTGCAATTTTTTTAATATAAATTCAATACATTTCGGAGATATACAGATAAAAATGAAAAGCTAAGCTATAAGTTAGTTTTTTTTTTAATCCGAAAATTAGCGGGATAATGTAAAAAGATTGCACGAGGGAAATATATTGGAACTAATTATATTCAAATGAATAGCGACTTTAGTTATTAAAACATATTGATTGGATCGTTGAATTAAATAATTATTCATAAGTGTTTTTAAATTTATTGTAAAAAAAATCACAGGAAAGAGTTGCTTCAAACCTTCTAATATTTTTTTGTGGTTTTATTATATTTATTTATTTTTGAAATGTGAAAATTATATTAAAAAAATCAAATTTAAAAAATTTTCAATGAGGTAACGCGGACACGACCACGACCCCCGATAGACAAGGCCTCTGCGGCTTTCCGTGACGTCACAACGAGACGGTACACTTCATTCCCTTAACCTGAAGTCTCCGCGCGCTAGTGAGTGAAGAGAAATTACTTTTCCCTTGTTAATATCATTTCATATACTTCCATATCATGCAATTCAACACACATATATTGTAGAATTCATTAATAATTAAAGTGCAGCCGCTTTCCACATCAACCTGGAGGTACGGTGCTTGGTATGCGTTACCTTTTTTGCATTATGTGCAGGGCAGGTTTCCCAATAGGTGTATCTACCCTAGATTTAAAACTATTATCTTCATTCACTACGTCATTAAAAATGCCTTTGCCATAATCATGTACTTGTTCTTCATTCACTACATCATTAAAAATGCCTTTGCCATAATCATGTACTTGTTCTTCATTCCCTACATCAGTAAAAATTATATCTGTTGCGAAATATTTTTGATTAGAAAATTTCAAAATTTCTTCTTCATATATGGTACATAAATTTTTAAATTATAATATAAAAAATACACTTGCAATGCTTTTGTTAATTAAATTCAAAACAATTCCATACAATAATGGTTTTATGAACATTTGCCGTGGCGTCAACTCCAAGAAAGAAATAAAAACAATATTTCACGAAACAGTATTCTATTCAAAAAATATCCAATAAATCTTTGAAACATTAGAAGAGCTTTCTTATTTAACTATATATTTTATCATTACTTTGTTAGAAATATCTTTACTAAATTTATCAAATTTTCTTTCCTTTCCGGTTTCAGAAGAGCTTTTCAAACTATTATGTAATTATTCAATAATGCATTGACTGCAGACCAGATTACCAATCTATAAACATTTTCCGCTTTATGTCCTGAAATGCCTTTGCCATAATCATGTACTTGTTCTTCATTCACTACATCA
>JAPMOR010111291.1:5564-21808 GCA_026543865.1 Argiope aurantia | reverse complement strand
TTGCCATAATCATGTACTTGTTCTTCATTCACTACATCATTAAAAATTATATCTGTTGCGAAATATTTTTGATTAGAAAACTTCAAAATTACATCTAAAAACTTGATACATCTAAAAACTTGAATCTTTTGTCGGTTTCATATGATGTCAGTGGTTTTTTATATGCATTATTTTCGGGGGTCGTGACACGACATCATCATCACACGGAACCGTCCTCTAACAAATCATCAATCTCACATTAATGACACTTTTAAAGGCAAAAGTTAAAAATTGAAATTTGTGCCTTGCATAATGGGTTGCATAATGGGTTGGTGAAAAGAAAAAATGCCTTAAATGGTGTGAAAAAGGGCATCTTTTTCATGCGAGAGAGAGTTAAAAAAAAACGGACATTTTACACTCTTCTTTCTTCCCAGCTGTGTGGAGCCAATTACCACCATGAGGAGAATGGGTTTCTTAACAATCTGGTTATCTTATCTCACTGACTGACTGACCACTTCCTTCCCACCACTTTCCAGCTTTTTTTCTCATATTAGCAATACATCAATGTATAGTTCCAAATTTAACTCAAATCCGAATTCGTTGTTCGGAAAACTACAGCAAAATGTATTGTGCGCAAGTACCACACAACCGATCATATGAAGTCTGAATAAAAAAAAATTACAAACAGTAAATGACTGTTTGTGCATCCCTGTGTTAATATATTGATGATGGCAAAGTAATAAAGAACTGATGTGGCATTGTTGACAGCCTGTTTCCTGTCGATTTTTGTTTACGTATTTACTTCCAATAAAAAATGTTACACTTATTGGTTGAAATGAACTAATATCGCCTTGAGATATTCAGAATAGAATACTTATGCTAAGAGATCTATGAACTATTCTGAAGTAGTGAAAATACGGAAAATAAAGAACTGAGATGAAATTTTCAAAGTCTGATCGCAGTTCTTCATTGCAGTGACACGTAAATCGGTTTCATCTTCAATATGGACCTTTGGATAAGATCTTTGTATTGCCAAAGTTCCTTTCTGTCTTCGTTTCCGGTTTCGTCCTTAACAATTAAGATGCCAGGATGACTGTATACTATAATCATGAGAAAGGAAAAGAGACATTCAAAGGACTCTTCTATATAGTGACTATACTATGATCCATCTAATAACTGCATTAAATCGGATCCTCACAAAGTTAATCCCATAATAATTAACAACATTAATGTTGTAAAAACAGCATTTTACTAATCCATAGTCACCGAAAGTAAAAACTCAGACGTTTGAATATTACAAATGTATGCAAGTTAATCCCTCCATTTAGAGAAATATATGCTTCCTATTTATTGCTCACTTGATTCACTGCAAATGTGTTTCTCACTAGGTCAAAATTTATTTATGAATGTAAATTTATTTCTGTGACATTCTGTATTTTAGAAATTTAAATTTTTAATCAATTTCTCTATTTTGATTTCCATTTTATTAGGGCTACATAAAATAATCATGCGTATTATGCAGTTGCAAAGCTGTCTAATTTTTTTCTAAACATATCAGCTACATTTGATTTGCAAGTGAAATAGTTTCTTTTTCGACCATTTGTTTGAAATAGTAAATTTTGCCTGTTCCACCTTGTACTAGTTTAATGAGGCTATTAATTTTTGGACTAAAAATGTCTGGAGAATGTATTCAGTAGATATATTTTTATCGATATCAATTGCAAATACTTATTTATACATGACATATAAACTGTAATAAAATCAACTTTTCTTTACTTCATTCAAAAAGTGACAAGTTTTAACTTCTATATGGTAAGGTTTCTCAATAAGTGTACATGGTACATCTAGTTTCTTAGTGTTTTTTTTTTTTTTTACATTGCCTTCTGATTTCGAATATTTCAGTAAACCAAATTGTTTTAGTCAACATAGAATTACACAAATTGCACTGCATTTTTCAATGAGCTAATGGAAATGAAATAAATCTTACAGGTTCATCTTTCTGCAAATTGGATACAAATAGAGGCAAATATCAAAAGATGGAAGCATGTTGCATGCTTCTGTTCTTTGATATGTTGCGACTACTAAACTGTAGAGTATCATTTGTCACAGATGAGTCTGCAGTTGATTTTTACCTCGGATACGAGTGCCAGTTCTAGTATTAAAAATGCATGTTTGAAACGGAAACACAGATGGATAAAGAGTAAGTACGATTATATTGACATGTCATTTGTTTATCTTATTATCTTTATTGATATATTTTGCAGAGCCGGCCTTCTCTATGAAGACGCCCGTGTGCAAGAAACCAATTGGGGCCTATATTTTTTGCAAAGTCCAAAAACATACAAGTACGAACACAAATTATTACTGCATGTTTATTTAATGCTTGATGCTATTGACTACTTCAGCAAAATTGCAATTTTTTGCAATTTCTTTTTTGATGCCAGTGCATTTAAGTGTTATACACACTTGCTTGACCGAAGACAATTCTTTATTAATTTTAATTTGCTGAAAGAGCTCTTTTAATACATTTAGAAATAAATCATCATAATTATTAATTAATAATATACTGCAATATGCGTAGAGCGTTATTTACATCCCTTTCATTCAAATTCATGCCCCTTCGCAAAGCAATTATTTGATTCGATTTTCATCTACATCGTTATTATAAAGCGTTACAAAGCTTTGGGAACATTTTTCAAATTCATGTCTTCCTAAAGTTTTAATATCAGTGACTCATTTGAAATGCTTTTAAATTCATCTTTTATCTGTTCAATAACAGTATTGGAGTTAAGAAATAACATCCAAATTCCTCACCCGGCTTTTTTATAACTTCATCTTCCGTTGTTTAGAAATATAATTTCTTTTTTTTTCGATTTCATTTTTCAGGAAAATGTTCTGAAAGATTCAAATTACGTGCAATCGCCTTTGCTTTGTGTAAAAATGAGTTAAATTTGGCTCTTAAATTTTGGATATTAGTGTTAATTTTATCGACTAAATTAAAAGCGCAGTCGAGAACAATGGTTTTTACTTGAAATAGTTTATTGATAGGGTTAATTTTGGACAATATTGTAAACCATACTATTAAACATAAATGCCATTTCTTGTATTGAATCCAATAGACTTTTAGCTTCGAATATCGGTCTATTATTATTTGCATTAATATATTGGATGCCATCTTAAAAAATCTTAGATTTCGCAAGAGAAATTTTCCGACGCTTTGTTATTAAATATTATTCTCGAAAAATGAGATCGAGACACCCGCAAATAATTTGAGTTAACAAAGTGCCTGAATTCGATCATTTCCTAAAATTGAGAGGAGATGTTAGGATAGTAGGAGATGCCAAATTTTAAATAATATTCAAACTAGCATTCCTTCTAAATATAACCCTGATAGATGGAAATCCTTTTTTGTCAAAGCAGATAAATCTCCTAAGTTGTGTATCGCTTGTAAAATGCAAACACATGCCCTGTATCATTGCAATGTATTTAAAGAAATGAAATTATCAGATAGGTTAGATTTAGTTAAAAAAAATCGGTTTTGTAAAAATTGCTTAAGTGAATTTCACCCATTTTCTAAATATAACTAAAAGTTCTTGCTTCGCTTGTAATAAGAAATTAGATCATCATACATTGACTGCTTCATAAATATTCTACGCCGTCAATCATGCCAAATACTCGTAATAATCGAGAGAGTGAAACCGGACTTACAACGCCTGCGCACTTTCAGGAAGGGAATCCTCAAATTAAAAAATCACAATCAAGTGATACGCAGGTACTAGAAAACCCTCGTCCTTCGTTTTTCTGTAATGGAAATAAGAGCATTTCGATAAACACAACACATATATGGCAGAGATGTATGGGGGGAATTTAAGCCCTTAAGAGGCGTCCTCGACTCTGCCAGTCTGTCTTCTTTCCTTTCGTCTTCCGCAGCAGATTTATTGGGATTGAAAAAAAAAAAATATTCCTATTTGCGGTTTAAATGAAACATCATTAAATATCAAGTATCTGCTCTTTTATCGAATGAAAATCATGACTCGCACTGCGAAATAGATTTATTAATTGTTCTTAATATAACTAGTTTCACACCTTCTAAAAGATTAAATATTTCGAACTTAAACATTCCCAGGGAATATAAACTAGCTGATCCATCATTTTTTATTTCTCAAAAAATAGATATTCTATTAGGCGCAGAATTATTTTTCTCATTATTGAATGGAGATAAAATAAAATTAGCAGACAATTTATTTTTGCAATTAGTTGTTCCGATTATCTTGTTTCAGGGGTTATTTCAAGCAATCATTTTTATAATGTGCCTAAACACTGCTTTTTAACTAAAAACTTAGATACTCTTAATAAAACTCTCAAACGCTTTTGGGAAATTGAAGATATCGAAACAAATGAAATTTGCGACGATGAGTTAAAATATTGTAACTAACATTTCGCAAAAACGAATCCGCAGATATCAAACAAATGTTTGATATCTGCGGATTTCAGTTCTAATAAGAAAGGGAAAAAGCTTGAAACATTTAAGATTGAACTTGGTACGTATTTTACTGATTTCGGTAATGAAATGCTTCTGATAATTAGGATTCTCTTATGAGATTATACGAGGACTGATTCTGTGATATAATTAAATAATGGACTGACACTGCACTCGGGCAATCTCTCGAAACCATGCAAGATCAAACATCATAATTCAAGACCAAATTTCTTGAGTTTTAGAATCCAAAATCATTTAATTCTGGATTCTAAAACTCAAAAATAATAACTGCATCAATATCTCTAATGAATAAATTATATTAATTAATTTACTTTAAAATGTTGTTACAAACTATAGAGAAATTAAACATTTCATCAATAATTTCAAATCTGGCTAAATATTTAAACATCAGGATGAACATTTATTTGGCAGGAAGCCAAATTTATGTGAGCATTAAAATTATTTTACATAATTTTCGAGAGGATAAAAAAATTCGAGAATTGGCAAGCAACTTTTCCCATTTTATTCATTGCTATATTTGTATCTTTAATAGTTATACGAGATAAATTAAGAGTGACGTCAAAATTTATAGCCAACGAAAACAAGAGCCGCGGTAGCCTGGTGGTAAGATCTCGGCTTTCGCATTTTGCCTTCTATTGTCTCTTGGTCGACTAAGAAATCGAAGCGTCGGAAGTTAAAATGAGAGGTAATCGGACATCTAATTTCTTTGTCGGATATTCAGCCTATAGTTTGCATCACATTCGGTAGAAAAACTAACGAAACTACAAGTAAATAAAATATATTTTTTTTATTATTTTTTTTTGAGAAATTAATGTGACGGACACCGATGAGGTTTGCACATTTGACTGTACATGCGATAAGATAATAATAGGTGAACAGGTGAAATATATATACACACATGTACTAAAATAATCTAAGTATGCACTTAACTTGTTCAATGAATGAGTGCCTTACTTTTTTAAATTCTGCATTTAATATTATAACTATCCAAAATGGAGTGTAATGTTTCTTTCTTTTTGAAAATATTAGTTTACTATAGCTCTGAGGGAGAAAAGTTTTTAACAATAACGCGTACTTAAAATAAAAATAAAGGAGCGCAAATTCAATATCTTACCGCTTTTGAATAAAATGTAGCCATTTTTTAATCTAAATATGCACGTAAAACAGCTCATATATTACTATTTAAATAGCACATATACTACTATGACATTTATAAACGAAAGAACTTTAATATTTGCAAGATATTAAAGTTAAAAAGTTTTCTCTGTTTTGTTACAATCCTTATTTAAAAATTCTTTTAGGTTTTTAGGTTGGTGATGACATGACCAGATTATCGAATACCAGAATGACCAGAATATCGTAGGCTGCTGCTAAGGCCCCTTACAACTTCAGGGGCATCCAAGAATTTTTTTATTTGGTTTTTTTTTGTGGTGCAAAGACATTTCTTTTTGTAGGGACATTCTACTTGAACATATTCTAAATAAAATTAACATTCGTTTAAATTGCAGAATTAAAAAAAAAACTTATTTCATGTTCGCAGATTTGAGTGCTTGCAAATCAGTGAGGTCTTCTTCATTCTTAGTAAGCTGCATACAGCTGATATATATATCTCTATTTCCTTCTATTTCAACTCTATGCTTAGCTGATAGACAACAATTTCCTTCCATAAAGAACTTACCCTGCGGTCACAAAAGAAGGGGGAGGAGAAATTACAACAGTAATTCAAAGAATAGTTGCACTTGTCTCATTGATGGGGACACTCCTTTCAAGGTTAAAAGGGAGGAACATACGTCCTTGACCTTATGTAGAGGGGGTGACAATGTTCTGTAGATTTCTGTTTATTCCCGTTTTCTCTCTGTACGCATTTATTAAACTACTAGTTTATATATCCGACGTTGCTCGCAATCAAAATACTTCGTAAGTAATAGTTTTAAAATAAAAAAAATTATTCTTTATAAAATATTATCATATACATAATACTTTTAGCGTTTCATGTTTTCAATTAAATTCTGAATGTCAATTAAACCAGACTATTTTTTAAAAATGGCGATAAAATTCTTTATTTCACTATCGTCCACATTTACTTAATTGTTTCATAAATTTGGAAAAAAAATGGCGAAAATTAGAAAAAAATTATTGGGAAATGAAACTGCACCATTGAAAAGGAAGAAGTATACAAAATTAAATTTATTTCGGCCCAGTTCATTAGATCTACAACATATATAAACAACCGTACTAACGTGTTTTTATATTAAGAGTATATTTTTAATTCTCTCAAGATATTAGAATTTTTTTTTTTACCGAGTTTTTGAAGATAGCCAGTTTTCAAGTTTCGTTTGACGAGTACGGAACACATAAATACAATTTTTAAAATTATAATTTGTACTTTTTAAAGATTTTCATTTCTGAATGACTTAAAGGGAATTAATTCATCAGTTTTGCATTTTCTCTATATATTACTAGAATTTTTTTGAAAATGCAACATAATTCTAACAAAAGAATTAAGAAGTAAATAATAATTGAAAAATGATTTTAATAGCAAATACTTACAGGTATAAAAACAAATTATTGGAGCCTAATACTTGCACATTTTAACCGTTTGTTCTGCTTGCTTTTTTAAAAATGAATTAGACTCTTTCATACTTTTCATCTCAATTTTGAAATTTCTTTTTCCTGCGAGAGATATGTAGTTTCATAAAGGAAATTGTCAATCAATCAAGTTAGGTGAATTACATTTAAGGGAAAAAATATTGTCATTCTTAAATTCTAACGTATTAGCTCTTTTAAATACAGATACACGTTATATATCGCTACAAGTTATATAAACTTTTCAGTAATTACATTATTTAGATTATATGTTCTTTCGTGAAATTTAAGAACTGCTATATTCTTATAAATAGAATACAAATTATTTATTCGTTTCTAAAAAAAAAAAAAATGGGAGGATATTTTAATTTTTTCTTTTGAAAAATATGCAATTTTGATTTTCGTCAGCATCAGAATTTTAAAAGGCATTCTGCATGATACAATTGCTTCTTTAAAAAAGAAAAGAAAATATCTATTTGAAGAACTGCATATATTTTTTAATCATTCTGTAACACATCCTTTTGCTTTTTTGGTATCTCAAGTTAGAAAAGTATATATTCTTCTGTAATTCAGATATATTCATATTCTTTAATGAATATATTTAACGTTAGAAAAAATATAAACAAAAATTATAGTTTACCGAGTTTTCTTCCTCCTCAGTAAAATGTGCGCCCATGTTGAATAAAGTCTTAAGAACTTTGTTCTGAAGCATTGACAGTGCATGACTTCTTGTGTACTCGATTAGATGGAGCAATATCTTATTTGTACACTGGAAACATTTACCAGGCTCTTGTAACTTGATGATACCCCACATCTGTTAAAGGGGGGGGGGCTGAAATAGGCTGACCTTCATAAATTTATGGCAGTGGGAAACTCGGTTGTAAAATGACTCAATTCTCTCAGTTCCGATTGGCTAAGTTAGTTACCAAGGGTTCAAGCAAGACAATGTTCTTCAAAACAATGACTTTCAATCGAAGCAGTTACAAGACTGAGCTAAAAGTACTCTAACTTGTATAGAGGAACTAAACCTGCTTTGTATGAGGGGAATAATATCCTACTTATTATTTTATTTTAATCTTGTATTAATTATTAATTTATAGAAACATGATACTTTGTAAATATATCTAAAAGAGTTTTGCAAACATAAATCCTTGTGGATGTTCATATCAAAATATAAAAATGAGCATTTGCTGTATTATTTTAATGCCTTAAAAATAATTGGGTTTTATATAGTATAATTTTAACATTATGTATCTGATTTACGTCAGCTCTTCCTCTTTCTAATATATTAAATTCCAGTGAACCCTTTTAAAACGATTGTTTTAAAAAGGAGAGCTTAGCAAAGGAAGCAAGAGTAGATCTTTAACATGTAAATAATAATTATGAATTGAAATGAAAAGCTATGTTTTTCAGTTACATTATTTAAAATATTGCGTATAATATTATATGTATATTCGTGTAGTAATAAATCAGTTTTTTTTCTATTGCTTCAGCAATTATTTTATTTTATAGTGACATCTTAAAAATAATGTGCAAATTTGTTTACAATATCAAAGCGGTATATTTTATCCGTTGTGATATTTATGCTTTAAATTCTGCATTTTCTTTATTGCTCTTTCCATCAAAAAAACCTTACCGTCACTATATCAAAATTATTTGTAAGCACATATACAATAATTATTTGATAAACAGTCCGAATAATTACTTATTATAATTAGTTTTTTATTTATTATATATGCTAATTACTTGTAAAATTGATTATTATGTGATATCTGGAAGCTAAATTTGAGAAATGTTACTTGTCCCTCCCCCCGTCGGATATATCTTGACTCCCCTTCGGAAAATTGATGCCGCCGCCCCTCGCAACTGAAATTTCAGGCATGATGTCAATAGAGTTATGCTTTTTGAAAAATTTAAGAAAAAAAAAATTGCAAAAACTGAATTGAATATTGCTAATTATTCTTCGCGCCAAGCATGATTAATGCTGTGGTGGCATTTTTTAAAATTTGACAGCTAACACTCTCTAAATGAAAGTGATTACACAAGTATATTTTTTACCATTACTGGATTAGTTTATTATAATTATGTTGACTTCCCGTTTTAAAGCAACACTAGGGCTATTTTGGGACAGGCCTCGTCATTTTGAAGCGCGGTCAGATGACGAGGGCGGCGCCTGAGCTGGCGACCCCTCTCCAAGCTTCCAAGCCAAGCCAGAGGAAGGATGTTTGACCCCGACGGATTTAGCGTGCAACAGGCCAGTGATTAATCGGTGGAATCGGTTCTCAAGCCTGAAGTCCTCCGATTTTGAAGTCAGGACCTTACCACCAGGCCACCGCGGTTCCTATGCCATTACCGGAATAAGCCCATTTTTCTTACACCCTTATATTTGAAGAGAGAAAAAATATGATGATGATGTCTTATCCGCGTTACAGCGAAAAGAGTGTGCAGTAGCCTCTGAGGGTAAAGATTCCAAGGAACCCGAGGGCAAAAGTCTGATTTGTAGCTCATATGAGGATGCCACTCACACACTCGCTTGCACGACCCCTTTTCACAGACAAAACACAGAGTACAGAACAACCATGCCCAAACCATAACTCGAACCCGGGACGCCCAGATCACGGGGAAGACGCCTTACCCCTAGGCTAAAACGCCGGCGAGACAAAATATTTCAACTTATTTTAAATTAAGTACAAATGTTGGGAAGAAATTAAATATTTTATCGATCATTTGGCTATTAGAAAAATGTAAAAAACTCATGTTTTTAAGTTTGCTTCATATCTACTTCTTATTTGAAGAAAACGGGAAAAATAACAGCATGCAATCCTACAAAATACTATTCACTGCTATTATGAAAGCGGCGCCTTTTAACATCTAACTGTAAGTTTAAATCTAATGAAACCTTTTGGCGATATTAGCATTTTTTTTATCTTCACACATTCTAAATTGAACTGTATACTATTTCAGAAAAAAAAAGAAAAAAAAATCAGCTGATTCTTTTTTGTGATGAATAAATTTGTCTAATGCTTATACAACATGAAGATAACATACTAATTATCTGTTATAGGGATATATAAAATTTCTCTATATTCAAAGTGAACAGAAACAAAAAATTGTAGCGGTTACAATTACTGCCTTCTCCTTTCTTCATAGGTGGCGCTACTAGAGCCACCTATCAAGAGCCATGTTTTCCCATGATTCCTCATTCTTGTCTCTTGTGTTGTCCTTGCTTGCCGTGTGTATTTGTTCTATGCCTTGTTCTTCAATATGCTTGTGTTAAATGTTTGTGCCGTGGAACTTAACCCGCTAATAGTTTAAAAGAAATGCCCTAATTCCATTTGATTTTCTTCTGTCCAATATCACAGTTAGGGAATTATTCGATTATTATAAACATTAATTTCTGTTGATTCAATATTTTGTGTCGGAAAAATACCAGCTGTATTGGTCTCCCCAAAACTTACTTGCACACTTTAATAAACTTCTTATGACAAAGAACGTGCTGCATGGTATTCGCCATAGAGCTCAGCTCTATGGTATTCGCAAACAATGGGTAAAATATTAACTTTTAGCATAGATTTAGCATTCTTACTGAATTTATCGTGCAATACTTGAATAGTTTTTGACGATTAATCTCTGAGGTGTGTTAAAAATCAAATTTTTGCTTTATACGCGTTTTTCTCAATCGACTGAAACAGAAAGTTGACACAGAAATGCTTTTCGTTCCAGTATTCTGCGACAACCCCTTTTCGGCGATTCTATCTCATTAAAGATGACACACGGAAGGATGGGCGCCATTTCTGGAATTTATTTTTAAATGTAAACATCTACTCTTTTCTCTCACCCTATTTTATCAAATTAAACCCATCCTAACGCATGCGCAAAAGGGCGGCGGATTTTAGAATTCTTTGGCAAACAATACACTTGTAGTCATAAAATCCCATACCAAATTTGATGAATTTAAGTCATTGCTTTTTTTTTAAATTCTCGTTTACATATTTCTCTCGTTAAAGACCTCAGACACTCAACGTATTGTTGGATTTGGCTAAAAATTTAGCTCTCTTCGTTTTATAATTAACGTGGTAACATATTCAAAAAGCCAAACAGACGGCTTCCTTTGAACAGATTTTACTTTGAATTGGATAAAAATCTGCAAATTTGGTGTAAAGACTGCATACCAAATTTCAGTCATCTAGCTCAAAGCATTTTTTGAGTATCTGTGTCATATAGAAAAAGGCAGACATTTTCTTAAAATGCGTTTTCTGGGAAGTTTAAAACGTGGAAATGCTCAAAATCTCAAGTTCGATTTTTTTTTTTTTTTTTTTTGACAATTACTCTATTTTCTCTATACCACGCATACGAGAAAGTAAAAACTATGAAGACATGTTGCATTCCAAAAATTGATTCAGGGTAATTGGGGAAAAAATGATTTAGCGCTTGGGAAACTGTATTTAGGAGAGTCCAATTACCCCTGAATTTTTTAAGTTACACACTGTGCACGGACAGAGCCGGCCTTCTCTTTGAAGAGGCCCGGGTGCAAGAAACCAATTGGGACCCTATATTTTTTACAAAGTCCAAAAACATACAAGTACGAACACAAATTACTACTGCATGTTTATTCAATGCGTGATGCTATTGACTACTTCAGCAAAATTGCAATTCTTTGCAATTTCTTTTTCGCTGCAAGTGCATGTAAACGTTATGCACATTTGCTTGACCGAAGACAATTCTTTATTAATTTTAATTTACTGAAAGAGCTCTCAGTATTTATTATAGTGACTGGCAATGTAAAGAAAAATATTAATACATTTAGAAATAAATCATAGTTATTAATTAATAATATACTGCAATATGCGTAGAGCGTTATTTACACCCCTTTCATTCAAATTCATGCCCCTTCGCAAAACAATTATTTGATTCGATTTTCGTCTACATCGTTATTATAAAACGTTACAAAGTTTTGGGAACATTTTAAATTCATCTTTTATCTGTTCAATAACAGTATTGGAGTTAAGAAATAACATCCAAATTCCTCACCCGGCTTTTTTATAATTTCATCTTCCGTTGTTTAGAAATATAATTTCTTTTTTTCGATTTCATTTTTCAGGAAAATGTTCTGAAAGATTCAAATTACGTGCAATCAATCGCATTTGCTTCGTCTAAAAATGAGTTAAATTTGGTTCTTAAATTATGTATATTATTTTTCATTTTATTAACTAAATTAAAAGGGCAGTCGAGAACAATGATTTTTACTTGAAGTAGTTTATTGATAGGGCCGCTTCGAATACCGCTCTATATTGTAAATCATACTATTAAACATACAATAAATATCATTTCTCATATTGAATCCAATAGACTTTTAGCGTCGAATACCGCTCTATTATTTGCATTAATACATTCTTCTAACGCATTACAAGTTTGTTCGAACTGTATGTACACTGCTTTAACCGTTATTTTGGCTTTCTAATGAGTGTCGCATAATGGTTTAAGAGTAATGTTTAAAAGCTTTTGTAGAATTTCCTATCTTTTTGTAGATGCAGAAATGAGTATTTGCAAAATGGAATCAGAAAACTGCCATTTTGATGGTGAATTCAAGTCTTCATCAACCGTCCAAACATGAAGCTTTGAATTAACTTTTAAATAGCAGCAAACTTTAAAAAAATTTTAAAACACTGCCTCAATGTCAACGATGTAAAACCCAAATTTAGATGTCTTGCCATGTGTTAGCTGTCTTAAATTCCGTTTATTAAACTGATATTGGGTATTGTCATGTCATTTTCACTGGTCATTTCATTATTGATGTTCCACTCCATCACAAATTAACCCCGTTTGAGAAAATTTTATTTTATAACAATTAAAATTATTCGTAACAATTCGATTGTAGAACAAAATAAATGTAGCTTTGAAATAAATATTTTTTAACGCATTTACTGAAAAAATAAGAATTGTATTAAAATTTATAATCTGCATATCAAAGCGATGTATATATTGTTGTATTTCATGACAGTTATTACTTATTAACATATTTCCCGGTTTGAAAATTTATAAACCTTTTGTAGAAGTTCGATATCGTTTGTGGGACGAACTTTTAAATAGCAGTTATGCATTGAATAGGATTGAAGAGTTTTTAAGAACGATTTTAGAAAACATCTGCTTAGATTTTTGTTTTATTTATATTTTAGCTCATGGCGAAAGATAATACCGTGCAGACGACAATTTCACACACAAATCTTTTCGGCAGTAGAAAGCGCGGGAATTTGTTTGAAACACCTGCCTACATGATACAAGGGACATGTGTTAAAATAAGCCTCTTAACATTAATTTTTATTGGAACATTTTTAGTTATTGAAATGAATTAATGTTTTTTTAAATAATTTTCGGCCAGTTTTTAAGGAAAGACTTTATGAGAGGAATAAAAGCTTCCATGAGAAAATATTGCAAAACCTAGCTTTTCCATGAAGCCAATTTCAAAGTCAATTTAGTAAATTCTAATTGAAGGAATACCTTTAGAATGCAGAAATTCTTCATTACTCCGTTAGAAAAAATCCTTTCTGAAATGGGCACTTTGTATGTTTTTTAGATACTTCGAAATTTTTCAAATGAAGTACTAGTAAGGAAACTTGGAGCAAGGTTCAAGTGAAAGCAGCAATTGAAGCCGTTTTGCAGAAAGGCCGAAAAATCAAGGAAGTAGGGAGATTTTTGTTGTTGTTGAATCTCTGAATGCACCTCACACGGGAAAGATTTCTATAATCTTTTGGACAAAGATTTTGAAACTAAATATCAATTTGCTTATAGTAACAAAATTAATAAAATTGTAGTTTTGTGACATTGTTTTTCATCTAAATGCTATATTTATTTATTTATATATAAAAGAAAATTTTGTAACATAGTTTTTCTTCACATGTTGGTAGGGGATGAGCCTGCGTATCGTTAGTAAAAAAACAATTTCTTTAAAGCAAAATTTAGCCTATTAAATAAAAGCATATTTTATACGCTCAGGTCTATATTCAATATATATACGGGAAATTGGGGGGGGGGGGCTATTGGCCAAGCGCTCTGGGGGGTTGAACCAAATAGCATTATATCAGTCAGTTTTATGAAGCAATTTTTATTTGTCTTAATAATTTTAAAATTATTTGTACCCAGTTTTATAGTTATATAAAAGAAGAAACAGATGTAGTTAAAAATGCAAATTCAACTTTGAAATATGACTAAGCTAAAAAGGCCACTTTTGGTATTATTCTACGCGCAAACATTGTTTGATTGCTTAAACCACAAAGAAAGTGAATCTAAGAATTTATCCTTCTCTGTGGCTTACAGTTTATAAATTTTATAATTTCTATCAGAGTAAAATAAACCAGTACTTGTCCAAGTTCTTTTATATTTATTTATTTAGCACTTAAAAATCACGTCACTTGTAGCAATCCTATAAATATATATGGTAAAAATGAAAGGATAATTGATTATTTGATGCTTATTTTTCTATTCATCTAGCTTATTCTGTGATATTATTATTAGTTAAACCAAAGACTAAATACAGAAATTACAATCTTTATACTGAAAACGATTTTTGCCAAAATATCTTCATAAAAAACAAACAATAAAAAACACGCACACGCTTGTTTATTCTATTTATAGAAATTTAGCTATATTTAATCACGCCCGTTAGAATCACTAAATGAAAACAAAAAGAGCGAGAAAGATTGGGATTGGTAGGCTAGTAAAAACGAATTACATGGTTTTATTTATTATATTTTTTCATCTGTTAGTTTCGAAGGTTTTCCCAGGCGAATTCCTGAGAGCATCTGAAATTATTACCCTTGTTGCATTGGATCCATTGGAACATCAAAACTCCAGAGTGCAAACGTACTGAGAGCTAGCTCTATTTTGTAAAAGTTTCTTTTAAAGTCTGTTTCCCTTCTGTTAAATCTGTGACGAATTTATCTTCGTTTTAGTTTTTGAGAAAGTTATGTTTTTTAATTTAAAGCATTTTGATTTGTAATTTCATTGACAGATGAAATAGTTTGTTTAATCTTAACGATATTCACTGTTTGATACTCAATCTACTCGATACTACTCGAGCCTCAATCATAGGATTGAGTCTCGACCTGCAAAACATTAAAAAAAATGCCCGAAGACATGGTTAGCACATATTAATAGACGGTGACATTATTTAACGGTAACTTTAAAGCGGAATATTAGTTTCGCGCTCACACCAACACATAATCAGATTCTTCGATAACAATTAGCAAAATAGGGATTGCCACACCAACACATAATCAGATTCTTCGATAACAATTCAAACTCGTTCAAAACATTGAAATTCGTTGTCAGAATGAACACAAAATGCAACAGGGAAGCTACTGAATGAACTCTTCAGTGACAACATCAATCCACGCGGGAATCACTGGAAACTCTGAATTTTAATATCTAATATTGACTATTTTATAATTCCTTTTTTTCTAATTCATAAACTACTAAGTAAATTATCAAACGTCAGACATTGAATATCCTAAATTGTTTTTTGATTTTATAATTATAAGAAGAATTTTTTTGGTTGTCGACTTTTTAAAATGGACTACTGCCTTTCTGTTCATGAAAACAGAAACACTTTTTAACCGAAAGGAATTGATAGAAATTTTCAAATTTCAGTGGATTCAAAGCAACTTCACGTTATTTTTTTTAAAGTGCCCCACGACTATCAATTATAATTCTAAAATATTAGCATGCCTCACTATCTATGATTATTAAATTATATCCATTTCCACCAAAAAGGAAAATAAATCGATTTATTACTCGATAACACAAACTTGATTCATTTTGACACTCATTCATTTGACAAACGTGTGATAAATATTGTTAACGATTTGCAAGAATTTCTTTTGGTTATTTTTTTAAAAGCATGCTAAGAATATTGAGAGATGGAAAATAATATTACAGGGAAATAATATTACAGGGTGGATTCAAAGTGGTGATTTGTGTAGATTTCTGCGTTTTTCGTCAGCTTGGCCAAGACTAGCTAGACTATTTTTGGCGCGTTTTTTGATCACTTGGCGCGATTTTTTGGTCATTTGGCGAGATTTTTGGCGCAATTTTTTTGTCACTTGACGAGATTTTTGGCGCGATTTTTCGGTCACTTGGCGAGATTTTTGGCGCGATTTTTCGGTCACTTGGCGACATTTTT
>JAPMOR010111282.1:35089-86930 GCA_026543865.1 Argiope aurantia | reverse complement strand
TTTTTTTCCATACTTTCCGAAGAAGTGATAGTATAAAAATGTTTCAAAATCAAGAATAAACAGCAAATCTCACCAAAAAATATTTTTAATACTTCTTAATGGGAATCACAGATTGGTAAATATAATTTAAATTTATTTACTTAACTGACAAACAAATATATGCGGGTTTTTCTTATCAATGAAACAAGAAATAAATTTAGTACAAACCATCATTTTTCAAATAAAATTTTTGTTGATTTTACGAGTTAATATGTATCACAAATTTATCTCATTTTTCAATAGCATTTTTTTTAACGAAATAATTCCAAAATATTTGTAAATAATTCTTTTAGAGAAGAATTTGAAAAGGAATTTACAACTTAAATCTATAAATACTTTCAAAATATAAACATGATTTTCAGTTTATAGTTTTAATTTGAAAAGCTGGGTACACAATTTATACTAGTTTTATAGAATAAATTATATAGTACAATAACTAAATAAACTAGTAAAAAATAATTTGTACTAGTTTTCAGTCGGTTTTACTTTTATTGTTATATTTTTTAAATATCTTGCTTTTTAGAGAAATTGTTATTATGAGTGTATGAGTTACTTTAATATATAAATGGAATAGAAATAATAATATTACTGAAAATAATAACCATGAAACTTGTCACTTAATTGAAAAAAAAATGTGTTATATACAAATCGTGAAGCTTATTTTCTTAAAATGACATCCAGTAGCTGAAAATAAAGAATAAGTATAATAAAATTAATCAGACATAATAATAGTAGTAATAATTAAAAAAAAGTAACTATTTCCACTTGACTTAACTACACCACATATTTTTTTTGTATGGACTTCAGTTTTTAATTCCGATTATTACTTATTCAGTAAAGTATATCCAATAAAGTAAATATGTGTTGAAGTTTATTAAAACAATAAATGGTAACTTTAAATCAAAATATTTCAAATTTCGAATCACTTGTTTTTCTTTCGATCAAACGATTCTTCTTCGTGATTCCTCTCTGAATTTCCGGTGATGTTTAGAAAAAATTCTTTAGCTTTTAAATATTAAATTTTAAATATTTTAATTCAATTTTAAAGTGTTTACAATTATTCCTTTATTGTATTGACCTGATATAAGGAGAACATTAATAGAAGTTTCAAGCATTTTGCCAGATAAAAAAAAAAAACTCACAAAAAGAAATAAAATGAAACATTATTTAAAAAGCCTATGATATTTCTTTCTAAAGAAATAATATACCATCTGTTCGATTCACTTTTTATTTATTGATAATGAAATTAAAATTAAAATAATAAAAAATAAAATATCAAATTATTAAAAATAAAATTATTAAGTTGAAACATTTACTATCGGAAATTATTTTTGGAAAGATTAAAGTTTAAATAAATATCGTATATAATATCGCATTGTATATTTAAAGTATAATTTCTGATATAAAATCAATTTAAGACACAATTTTGAAAGACTTCGAAAAGTCACGCTTTCTAAAATCTTCAATATTTATTATCAAAAGAAAGTAAGAAACATTTTAGATTAAAGCATGTCATATAGTAAAGATGAGTTCATACCATCAGTACCACGTTATTAAACAATTTTTATACTTAATTAATTCTCCATTTAGATATTTTAATTATATCCTAAATTTGAAGCCATAGATATATATTTCTTAATAACATGATTATTTCTAGACCAGGGAAATATAATAATCTTCAAAATTATCTCAAGGATTCAATATAAATTATTTTTTAGCTTGATTTCTTTCATATATGTATGATGGATCCAATGACAAATATTTCAACTATTTAGTTTGTTAAATTTTTGCGTTATTGAATTTCAGTACAAACCAAAGAACCGATGAATAGACAGACATTCAATCCAGTGCACTTTTTAAAAAAAATCAAAATCTGAATGCATTACAACAATATTTTGTGTTAAGAGCACATACCAAATTTCATTTTTAAATTTGTTCCGCTTTAGATTTAACGTGTTCAAAGGTAGTCAGCCAAAATTCCAAAAAGGATTTTACCGAACTAACAAAGGTCTAATGCACGCTGATTCATCTAAATATCAATAAACACATAAAAACTGCATTTCCTTTATTGCATTGCATATAAAATCTATTCATTTTTATAATGATTAGATTTTATATGCAATGCAATAAAGGAAATGCAGTTTTTATGTGTCTTTTTATTTGGAAGACATTCGATAACTTTACTATATAGTTTACTTTATATTTTATGCTGTATTTTCACTTAAAAATGCTAAAATTAAAACCATATTGCATTTCAAACTTAATTGTAAAAACACAAACAAACTTAATTCTTGGATTTTCGTTGTTCCGGCATTTCTTAACAAGGATTGCTTATTGATTTTTGATGATATTTACATTTTAGTTGTCAACAATCATACTTGTAATTTGGATAGTCAATCTAATTAGAGGAGTACTCGCCATATCTCTTAATTACAATAAATTTTATCTATTTTGGCTGTAGGTGGGAATGTCTGGAGTAAGACAAATGACTTTAGCAGTAACCAACATTTTAAGTTCCATGAAAATCATATTTTAAATCAGCGAGAGTGATCTCTTCAAAACATTCCCGTGTACTCCTCTAATAAGGGTGTTACTAACCACCCTTCAGTTGCGAACAATTATTATAACCTGCCAAGACATCATTTTTGGCTTTTTTTTTTCTTTTGGAGATTAATAGTTGGAAGTGATAAATACAAAAGTACTAGAAAAACAAAATGTGTATTTCGGTTGCTTTTCTTCCAATTGCTTGAAATCAAAATTTGATACAAATTACAACTATAAACACAAAATCTCATAATAAATTTCGCTTATTTAAATCATTGTGTTTTTGAATTAATCGCGCTTATATGCATGTAAAAGTAGAGACTGATAGACGATCAATCCTTTGAAGAAATCTGAATTTGTTATATTATATAGTTCATTCTCAGATTCTGAAACCCTCTGTACTTTTGAGCATGCTCATGTACTTTGAGAAATGAGAAGAAAGATGAAAGGAAGAGATATTTACATTTAATACTACGGTGAACTCGGATTATACGCTGAATTAACAGGCGTAAAAACTGCAGGTAATCCTTAATATTGTCTGGAAAATATAATAATTTATTTAAAAAAATAGGTTTAGAGCAATTTTTATTGACTCTGAAGGATCTAAACATTAAATTACGATGAATAAGTAGGAAGATTTTTGCTCTTAAAATTTGGTAATTCATTTTTTTCAAAATAATAATAATTTTTAGGTTAAAACTAATTAGGTTTCTTTTCTTGCATTTCAATTTTTGATAACGTTTTGAGATTAAAGTTGGTAGATAATCCCAGTCACATTTAATGATATCATATAAAATATTTCTCGTGCGAGTTCTAAAAGTTTTTTGCCTCTTGAATTAGCCATATAAGAAATCAATACGCACTTTTGAATTACAATAAAATTGTATAATCAGAAAAGACACGAGAATCACATACACTTGGAAAAAAATAGAACGAAAAAGTATCTAATGGGGCGGGAATTAAGGTCAAATGAAGAAAACTGGAAATGCGCCCATCTTTCTGCATTTCACTCCTTACAGAGATAGAATTATCAAAAACAGATAATCTCAGGATAGATTACCACAATATAGATAGAATCTCAGATTTAAATCTATGTACCAATTGTTTCCAACTGATTCTCTTCATTTTGTGGTTATCGTGTTAACTTCTAGTCGAACAGCCTGGCAGACAGACAGACTTTCTCTAAATCGATTTCATTCAAAACATAATAGCTGTGAAAATTAGTTGCAAAGATATATTATATTTCTTATGTCTAACTCAAAGCGTTTTCGGTTTATCATATTCACAGACAGACAAAAATTATACCAAAAATGTACTTTTCGGGTTCAGATAGATTTGAAATTGAAAATTCATCACAATGTGCAGTTCAAATATTTTGACCAATACAATACTTATTCTTTACATACTTCCTATAGGAGAAAGTTAAAAAAAAATGCTACTAAGATACGTGTAACAATGCAAGTTTGACAGACTGATTAAAACATATTTCCTGATTTCGATCTGAGACTGCAAATCCTCTGGTGTCCTCTCCAAATCGAATTATCTGATGAGATTTTTGAGAGATAATTTACAGCAGGAGTCAACCTGTCACGCAGTCCAATGGCCATCGCAGAGGATAATCACTTGATGGAGACATTTCAAGCGAGAAACGGGTAGACGGTGATGCAATAATTTGGAAGATGGAAAAGTTATTCTAGAATATATATCAAGAGGAGCTTTATCTCACATGAAATATTCGATTCAAACATTTTGTTGCAATTTCTCGAAATGTACAAAAATTTAAAGCATTCTTTCTTTTGTTTCTCGTTTCAGTTTAATTTAGTGACATGGAAACGTTGTTAAAATGTCTAATAAAAATAGTTTGACATAATCAAAATGGTTTTCGATAATTTGCTGCTTATAAATTTTAAAGGATATGGAGTTGAAGATTGAAATTGATTTGATTTGGATTTGGAATAATAGTAGGATTTGACTTATAGAAACATCTGGAAAAAGATATTATGAATGTTTTAGGGGAACTACCTTCTGCTTGAACTTATTTTTGACAACTGCTACAGTTTAAATATTTGCTTGAATAAGAAAACATTTCGAAGAATGGAATCATTTAAAGTAACTGTGTGTTTGATTTAATTTTTCATTCCATATCGGATCTTACACTGTACTATGACCTCCTAGACTTTTTCGTCTTGCAAAATAGAGCAAAAAATACCAAAATTAAATTTTTATGGTACAATATAGCACTTGAGCAGCAATTGTGTTAGGCAACTAATAAAAGAGTATAACAATCATCAAATCAAAAACTTCATTAATTAAATTTAATTAGTTCAATCCTGATATAAATCCAGGAATCAATAGATTAAAAAAATACTGGTTTTCTTTTTTCTTTAAAGTATTTTTTAAAATTTTAACTTTTCCCACTTGCTTACATGCTTACGTTCTGAAATGCTTTGATAAGCTTATTTGGTTTGATATTGTTTCTCTCTTTATTGATAGTAAACATGTAAACAACGTTTTCAATTTGTTAACGATTATTAACTAGGTAAGCACAGTTAATTTTTAATTCTATCTTTGTTTAGCCTATATTGAAACTTCATTGCAATTAATATCTGCAGCAATGATGCTGTGATTTATTCTTTAAGGAATAAATCATAAAAATAATGAAATTATGGATTTTTTTCGTAAATTTTATGAGCAATACTGCGTTAAATTTTCTGGTAAAATCTCTCTTAAGTTTGATAATGAATAAGAATACTTTCTTTGACTTTATATGCTTTCAGATTAAAGATTTACTGCAGAAATTCATATAGCTCTTTAATATGAATTTAAATTTTGAGATATAACACCTTGAATATTGTTTTTAATTGGCTTAAAGAGAGGGACAAATCCTTTTGATTACAGACTGAGGAGTATGGTGAAAAACTCCCATTTTTATCTGTGATTATTTTATCAGTTTAACTCAGCTATTTCTCGCGAATTTTCCAGGACGTCTGTTTACTTTCAGTAAATTCACAGAAATATCACTAGAAGATATAATAAAATAGAAATTCAAATTGATTCAGTTATGAAAAATAGGGAACCAAATATATATATATTTTTTCAATTTTAAGTTCATTAATTAAAATTTATCTTTGTGAAGTTTGTTATGCAAAGTGAAAACTAACTAATTCGATGCTTATTTATGACGTAAAATAATTAATTTTAGAATAATACATAATTTGAATTTTGTTTGTAATGTTTTGCGAAAATAATGTCATTGTCAAATTTCGATTTTTATTTGATTTCTAATCTCATAACTAATTCAAATATGGAACTAGAAAATAAATTTTAATATGTTAACATAGTATTCCTTTTTAATGTCATTTTTCTACCCATTACATTTCCGAAAGCAGTATCATGACATGTTATACTGCTAGAAGATCCAGCAAAAAAATAAAATATAAATACAATTTAATTTCTATTTTTTAAGATTCCTTGAATATGGCTGTAAATACTTGACAAATTTACTTTCACTTGCAATTTTTTAATAAAAAAATATTTTAATATATTTGCATAATATCAGCTATAAAAACACCTCTATTGGAAGAGAAGGAAAATCAAGAGCACAACAATTTAAGTGGACTCTCAAAATGTGAAGACGTAAAAGAAAAGGGTTTTCCTCCATGCAAACATTTTCTTTAGCATCCATAAAAGAAATTTCGATTTGGAATAAAAACAAGGCGTCGAATCAAGGACGCATGGGGTGGAGGCTCGACTACAACTGTACCTAGCTCTCTGAAAGATAGCGGCAACAGCAATCTTCAGGGAAATTCAGCGGAATCGAAATCTTTTGCAAGGGGAGTGGGGAGACTGCCCGCGCCATAAAAGACCATTTTAAAATCTGCGAAGCGGTATCTCTTTTAAATAAAAGAAAGTAAAGAAAACTGCCGTTGGCCATTCCGAGCTGAAACACGGGCAATTTATTTGGACTACAACGGAAAAACACCGTCCAGACAAGCCGGAGAAATATCTGCGCCCGCTGCAAATGCGAAAGCGAGCGAAAGAAATTCGGGATGAGGGGCGTCAAAAAAGATAGGGGGGTGAAAGAGGGAGCAGACGAAGAAGAAGAAGCAACAAGGGCCCTCTCCATGCCAGTCGTGGCTACCATTAAAGTAGCCATTCTCGTGTAAGGCCCTCGTGTATGGGGCCCTAAATCCCGAGATGTCTCGTTCTCCCACGGGCTCGATTCTGCCCAAATTGTTATGCCAATTTGTTGCGTGAGTGATGGGTTCACCCCAGAACTTGCGGCCAACCGTGTTCTTCTGCAGCAAAATGAGAAAAGAGAGCGAGAGAGGACGGAGAAATTTATGGACCAGAGGCGTCGAGGCCATTCCGGTCGTCATGGCAACGCCTGCCCATTCCAAAGGGCCCGGAATGGAGGACATTTCTATGGGCCATCGGAGAAGAGGCAATATTCGAGCGATGTCAGTTTTATTCGAGCGTCTCTTTTTGCGCCTGGGAAGCGTGCTAAGTCATTGTAACGCCCAAGAATTAAGAGTGGGGACGGCGGCAGGTTGGGAGGGCAAACATTCTTCCCGAATCGAACGGACGTCTTTATGTGTCCCGGGTGTGCCACTTTGGCCGGTCGTTTTGCTGGGAAAAGTACCGACAGCTGCGATATTTCGGTTAAGGAGATAGGAAAAAGAGAACTACTTCTCGTGTCGGTGGGACGAGTTACACGTAAATTGAATGGTCGTAATACGAAACTCTTTCTGCTCTTCTTTTTCGGTTTTGAAATGCTCTTTTATTTCAGCGAGTTGCAAAATCTTGTCTCGTTTAGGCTGTAGCAATAAAGGAGCAGGAATGTTAAGAAATATTCACTTTTTATTTTTAAATCATTTTGCATTTTGGCATCGTCGAGCTGTCTTTTTTCCCCCCTTGAAGCTACAGAAAAATATATCGTTTTTACCTCGAATTCTCATTTGTCTGAGAAGGAAAAACATCCTCGATGTTGTTGCAATAGGCTGCAACTCAAGTTGGAAATATAAACTGCAGAGAGAGTTGCGAGTAATTAATTAAATAATCTTGAATATGATCCTGATGTATTTAAAAGTAATTGATATAATTTAAAAGAATAATAGTGTTCTTTATTTATTCATCTGAAGCGTAAAATAACAAATTATAATACATATCTTTGATAATCCGAGTGATAGTTTTCTAAATAAACAGGAATCTCGAAAATTCTCTATAAGCTGAGAATTCTGTTAACCGAATCGGTACCAAAAAATTGAATTGGGTTTTTCTTTTCATTTCCTTTCTACCTTTTCCATACTTTTTTCTATAAAGTCAACAAATTTTTCAGATAAGGTGTCAAAGTTGACATTGGAGTGAATTTTCATAATGCGATGGATTATAAAAGTTTACTATTGGGATTGATCTTTTATAACTTATGAAGTTATTTATATAAATGGAAATATTTTCCATTGTTCCATTCTTAGTCACTTTTTTAGTTATACAACGATGTAGAGCGAAATTCAATGCATATCCTTCAGAAAAAGGTATTGTAAATATATCGGCAAATTTCGCATAAGTAAAAAAAAAAAAAAATAATAATAATAATAATAAAAAAAATTGAGTAATGAAACATTTAAAAAAAATTATTGGCAAAATGTAAAGAAAGAAGATCTACAACATCTAGAAATTCTCTAACAAGTAAGTTGGCTTTTGTATTTGAGAAAATGTTATCAATTTTGCAATATTTATGGATTTATTTTTATAATTTTAAATAAACAAATTGGAAGTTTTATCGAACATAAAAAGGTAATGATTTAAAATTTAGTTTTAATTAATTGATTTTTCGATTATCCGAGGTAATTAATCCCAGTCAGCTCATATAATCGAGGTTCTACTTTGCTGTCAATTTGAATTGCCATAGTCTCACTCATTAAATGATTCGATTGGTTTTCAAATAAAATGTTGAGCGTATCATTACTGATAGTAAAATGTTTTTAAAAATTTTAGGCACTTGGTTCACTTAATCATATGCAGAAAATAATTTTTATAGGGAAAATGTTTTTGTTTCTAAGGATTTAAAAAATAAATTTTTAATGAATTTTTATATTATTTTTAAACAGTATTTAAAAACATTCCACACTAATGTGCCACTGGTAAATGAAAGATAAAAAAGCAAAGAGCAATTGGCCAGACCTTTGGCATTTGGATTCTAATGGTTTGGTGCTATCAACACGTACACGAAGAAATTAATAATCGTACATCATCTATAAACATTATGCTATACTATTCGTAAAAGAAGTTCAGAAAAATTTTTATTTCGGCTTTGTTTTTTGTTTTATTTCGGCTGTGACAATGAGAAAAGGATGTTAGGAAACATAATTATTTTTTCTTCAATTTTACTCTCTCTCTCTCTTTTCTTTATGCAAGAGACAAAACTGTTTCATTTGAGATATAGAAGAGCTTGAATAATTCTACTTTTACAGCATCAATAAACATACTGCTCATAAATGAAAGCTTAAGAGAGAAAAAAAAAAGCAAAACGCTGCTTTTTTTTTTTTTTTTGAGGGGTAATAACAATGTGAAACCCTTTTCACATTGCGAAACAGAATTATTTTTCTTCAATTCTACTCTCTCTCTCTCTCTCTTTTTAAATACTACTAATGTAAGAGACAAAATTGTTTCATTTGGGACATAGAAACATTTAAATAAGAATTTTACGAGAAGTACGATTGAATCATTCTACTTCTGAATAATTCTACTTTTACAGCATCTACAAGCATTTTATTGTACTTCTCGTAAATTAAAGGTTAGAAAGGAAAGGCAGGGATAATTTCTTCTTTCATTTAAGTTGTAGCATTGAGACGAGAGATGTTAAGAAATAGAAACATTTTTTCTTTCTTTTTGTGAAGTGTTAGTGACATCTCGTCAGCGTCTCTCTCTTCTCTTTCGGTGAAATGCCTAAAAATATATCGTCTTCCCACTGAATTCTCTTCTGTTTGAGCTAGGGACACATGTTTGATGTTGGTAGTTCTGTGTTTCTCACCACCATGCGATGCGATTCGTCATCACGTAATGTGCAGTTCGCTTAGCTTTGCTATGGAAAGCAGTTTTCGGGTGGCGAAGTTCTTTATCATCCTCATTTGTCAAGCGTGTGTAAACGTAAGCTCTTGCTTTCTTTTTATGTTTTCAGCTTTGATTGGCTTTGTTCCAGGTGTGATCAGGAACGGCAAAGATGTCACAAACGTTAAGCAATTGTGTTCAAAGAAAATAAAATTGCATATTTTGTTAGGGATTTCGGGACAACACGAATGCGTAAATGGAAGCTATTTTTAAACAAAATATTTGACAAAAAAAAAAGTTATTTTCGTTTGTTTAGAGTAACTCATGTATGAATGATTGAATACTTTTTCTTATCATGTGATAAAAATCTTCCAATTTAGAAGCATCGGAAGTTTTTTTTAAAATATTTAATTATATGCTTAATCAAATTTACAATTATTTCAATAGATCCAATATTTTGAAAAAAAATATTCAAGTTATTATGCATTATTTTTCTGGATTACAAGAAAAGGACCAAAAAGTAATTAATAAAAAATGTCTCTTATAAGTTCAAGATGATTGTTTTATATTGAAGATAAATTGGATTTTAAATAAATATGTTTTAAAAATAAATTAATGAATAAATACTTCGAAGAAATACGGTGTGGATAATTTTGTATTTTTAAACATTTTAACACATAAAATCCTCACTACATCATTCTATATTAAAATTCTTTTAACAAGGACCGAAATGCGAAAAAATTCGATGCTTGATTTGATTGAAATTCAATATCGATGGATGTTTTATTAACAACATTATTCGAACAATTATTCTCATTAAATGCAACTCTATTATTTCTTTATTTATTATATTTTAGAAACGTATCATTTTTATAAATCATACTTGCTATTTACTTTTCATGTGATACTTTTGATGCAACAGTTTTTCTTGCGTTTTTTAATGAATTATGTTATATATCAAATTGAATATAATTGTTTAAAACCGAAATGATAAAACAATAATTCAAAGGTATTAAGAAAATTCATATATTTAAAGGAATCAATTCCAATTACATCAAGTGCATCGCTGGCAGTTAAACAGAAGGAGTGATGACGTTTCATCAAAGCACACATAAAGCAAAGCGCAATTACATGTTGCATGATAGGCGCAGGTATTTTTACAGTGCGAAGACTAAAGAGCATGTTTATTATATATGTTTTAATACGTTGGCTCCCACTTGACTCGCCTGTAATTCACACTTACTATCTACCATAGTATAGCCACTTTCTACTACAGTTAAGAAGAGACCATAGCAAAGAAGGGGTCGTCTAATCAGATAGATGATCCAAATGATCAGCGAAAATGTTTATGAAGGCCAGAATTTAATGCCCGTTGAAGTAAAGAACACTGAAGTGAATTTCTTTATTTCTTATCCTTACTATTTTCCTCTTTTCAACCCGAAAAAGAGTAAAATTACCTGCGAATTTTGCTATCAGGTTGATTTACGTGTGTCATGACCATACATCACCGCATTTCCGTCATAAAAAACTTGACGGAAGTTTTCCAATGAAAAGATTTTCGCACTAAGAAGCCTGGGCAATATGAGGTCACAGAGGTTTTAAGTGAGTGAGTTTTGTCAAGAAACGGGAATCCTATATAAAAAGTTCACTTGCCTCACCTGCACCTATTTTTATGAGTTTATTGTTATTGCCATAATAAAAAGTGTCACACCGCTCATCAAACAACGTGCGTATCGTAGAGCACTGATATAAAAATTGTTGTGTTCAATCAAACATCAGGTGTTCAAATGACGGAAGGATGTCACGGTTTTGAACATGTTGCACTGATTTTGCTTTATTCGGGAGTGTATGGTAAGGAAATGCTGCTTACATCGAGCTGTAAAGGTTATTGAGTGTAGTATTAACGAGAAAGGAAACTTTCTTTTGAATCTTTTTTGTGAGTTTTATGAAGTAATAGGTCACATGGGTTTCGTATCTTTATTCACGGTTAAGGATGAGTCGTGAAAATCATCAAAAATACATATTGCCTGTAGTTTGTGCTGGGTTTTGAAATCCACAGAAAACATATTTTCACCTCTATTCTTGAAAACACTTGTATAAATTGTGACAACCATTTCACCGATGTGTTGAAAAACTATTTTTAAAAACCTATTTTTGTGCTCAGACGTTAGAAATATTATAAGCTACATAATTTATTTATTTATTTTTACTTTGATAACAGCACTTTAGTTATTTTGCGTAACATCTTAAAACCCGAGATGTCACGAAGAATAACTAAATTGTTTTATACGATCAAACACGCAACATACGACATTTTTTTTTCTTTTCATATTCATAATATTAACGAGGGAATGTCCCAAAATATGGAAACTCAATTTCCGGAGGGGGAAGGACTGACTTAGAGCTATTTACCATTCTGAGAACAGATTTAATACCGTATTTTAAGTGAAAAAAATAGGTTACATAATATTAACTAATCATACTTTTCTTTTTTGATGTTAAACATATTTCCATATTTGCTATTTAGACAGCGCTTTATTTGCAAATGCTATAAATATTTCCCACAAATTTAAATAAGAAGTGCATTTATTTTTTCGAAAAAAAAATGTATTTATCAGACATATGATGTTCAATATTTTCAAAAAGTTATTGTATATTAAGTTAGGAAGTATTAGATATACAATCAGGAAGCAATCTATACATAATTAGATGAAATTAGATTACGAATAATATATTATTCTATCGTCAAGTAATTCAAGATAAATTTGTGAATAATTTATATTAAGTTTGATAATATACGAAAGATATACATTATTTTTTTAAATTCAATCAGAAAATATTAATACTAAATAAAATATTTTTATACAAAATAAAATATATAAAAAAAGTAATATAAACCACCGGAAATTAGCGAACATCAAGGGAGTTCAATCTCTAAATTTTGTCACAAATCAAGAAACGGTTTTTAAATCTCTTTTCAATCTAAATTGAAGTAATTTATGAAAGTCAACTTTTTCAAGATTGAATTAACTAAATTTCGTAACTTTCCTATAATTTTTTCCAACTTATCACATTTTATTTCAAATTCAATACCATTTTTTACAAAATATTAGCTCTGATATATAAATAATTTCTTACGGTCTTTCGTTCTTCATAGCCATTGTCATCAGATCATATATAATTTTATCCTTTCAGTTAAAATAAATAATATTATTTTATTGCTGATTCGTATTTAAGTAGAAATGAAATATTTATACATATAAATAACTAATTATGAAACCTTTTGAAAAAAGACAATTTTAAAAGATAATATTTAAAAGCACAATTTCGATTTCATTGATTTAAAAATGTCATATCTCCCCCCCCCTTAAATGTTCGAAACTTGATTGAAGAAAAACGGAACATTGATTTGTCAAATTTAAAAGAATTATTCTTGCTTGCTTATTTCTCATTTTAAGATTTCTTTTTTACGTTTTGCATGTTTTCTTCTAATGCTCTACAGCTATCAAAACTCTTAAAAGCAATTTTTTTTTTTAACGAAACTCCTTTTATTTTTCCAAGATATATTGCAAATTTATAATTTTTAAATCCTATTACTATGAGATGCTCTTAATGAAATTGTCTTTGTAGATTGAATGCTCATATATGTATAATTATTTCAATACGTTTGAAAAAAAATTAATTTAGAATACTTTATTATCAAATGATTTATTAACAGGTTAAAAAAAGAAAAGAAAACTGTATTCTATTATATATGCCGAAAATTTTAAATTAAAATTCCTTTTCTGAATTCCCCTAATAATACAGTTGATCTCCACTTAATATCATTCTATTAATCGCGATATAAACCATTTGTAGATTTTACTAAAGGCTAAAGGAAATAAAAGATTTGGTAATTTTGCCAGGTATTAAAAAAATAATTTAACGAATTCTAAAGGAATTTAGCAAATAATTGATTAATTATATAAGAAACGGAAAAAATGGCTTGATTTTTCCAAAAAAATACTAGAAAAAAGTTTATTAATATAAAAAAAAAGAGTGCTTCTACTATACTCAAGTTAAATTCGATGTTCTCCTTTGCTATGTTCCCATACTGACATAATAGGTACCATGGTTACATCTCTTCTGAACACCGTTTTATTAGTCGCGATAGAAGAGATGATCTCCCCCCTCCCTAGTATTCTACGAGAAGCACGTTTCTGGATAAGAGGGGGGGGGGGCTGAGAAGAAAGAGCAGGGATTAAACCATCCGGTATCATCGGGGTGCAACGGTCGGACACCACCACAAACTCTGCCCAACACATCCATACTCATTTGTCCACAACACAATTGACGATACACACACGGAAAAGCAGAAAGACTGTGGGCGTGTTACACAGTCTCCATCATTGGCGTGCGAGCCTTCAATCAGAGAGTGCGCCAACCAATGGAATAGTTGATCTGGGAAGAGAGAGATTCGGTTCGCCAATTTGGTTCGTCCGTAGCGATTCCGACGTCCGCCAAGGGAGGGGTCACGAACAACCGTCGATGGTAGCCGAACGGTCCCGTCGGCAGTCGACGCGAGCGAAACTACGCCACGCACATACGGCTGGTTCTCTCTCGAGTTATCCACGTTGTTTTTCTGCACCGAGGTGATACCAAAGTAATTCGTTTTTCGAAAGCGGTACACTGCTGTCAGTCAACGGGTGATTTTGAGTGATTGTTCCTAATTATTCTATCAGACATTTTCCACAATTTTAGCAAAAAATCACTTTGCTGATAACAGAAGAAACTGTAGTTTTGGAAAAAGAAGAACTGGTTTGACAGTCAAGCCAAAACAAAACACAGACAGTTGTAGAAATTTTTGTACCAGTCGGCGTTGGTGGTGAATGGTTTGAAATTTTCTTGGCTGCCAGGACACAATTCAGTGCATGATATCCAATCACTGATGGATTTTGAACCAGTAGGAGCAACCGGACTCCCATTTGAATGAGTGTCAATTTTTCTTAAAAGATGTCATGTCCTCAATTTGGTTATAACGGATCATCCTCAACAACGCAGGTAAGAAATTTCATAAATTGCCATCTTAATAAGGGGAATGTGGGTTAATGAATATATTTACAAAATTCAGAATTTGTATTTATTTATTAAAAGAGGTAGCATTTAAAAAGAATTTCTTAATCTGAACCTCAAACAATTCTTTTGTCAATATATTAAGTTAAGACCTTCTTTAAGAAAATTTTCTCACTAAGAGAATGAGTAGATACTAAAGTTTCTTTTTATTTGTCCAAAAATTGACATTATATAAAAGAAGTCTCTTAAATTTATTGCTTATATGATTTTTCTTTGTCTTCTCCATACATTTGCCAGAGCACTTTTTATATTTAAGAAACTTATATCTTTAAGATACGCAAAACAATATAATCATACTGATTTGTATAAAGATTGTCAATATTCGAAAAAAGTTTTCTGAATTCGAGTTTTATTTGATTAGTTTGCTTTTTCAATATATTAACCGAAATGCTTTTTTACATTTAAGAAACTAAACACTTCATTTTTATTTCTTTAAAAAAAGGAGTGAAGTTATCAATTGATGTTTAAAAATTATTGGTCATTGCATATTGTACAAACTTATTTTGTTAGGAATGCGAGTATATGTTTTTTCCTTAGAGACATTTTGCACTAAAGTTAGCTATTAAAATTGCTTCGCTTCCATACTTAAAATTATATTTTGTCAATACTTAGAATTCTATTTTTTAGTCATACAAATAATATTTCACGCAAATTACTTGTGATATGAAGTAATTGAAATTTGAAAAGTAATATAGCTGTTTTTGTACAGAAAATTAAATTATTAATAATTAAAATATGCCTAATTGTTAAATAGTATCTTTCTTTTTAAAACTTGTAGTTCCGAAATTCTGATTGTTTTCGCTACATTCATTAACATAGTTTTACTAATATGATTTTTCACTCATGTAAAAAATTTCTAGTCTTTAATTTGAATTAGTAAGCTTTGAAATACAGTTTAAGAAATAAATTTATCAGTCTATTACTAATTTAATTCAATAATTTCAAATGTAACTTCTTGTTGATGTAAAATTGATGAGATTTTAGCTCAAGTCTCATTGTTTCAATATAATCATGCATAGTATAATACTAATCAGTTTAAATAAACGCTTCTTCATTGTATATAAATTGACTAAAATTTAATATAGTTGTATCTATTTAGAAGAGTAATTAAATCATAAATTATTTAAGTAAGAAATAGAATTGCTCCTCAAGATAGCATACATAATATTAAAGAAGTTGATAAATGAATAATTTATTGTAATATATAAGATGACTTGATCGCCATTAGCCAACGCTCTAAATGCGTACAATAATCAAACAATGAAAAATAAAAGAGTTACTATTATGTTTGTGAAGTTACTTAATAATAAATTTATATTTTATTAAATGCTACCCATAGTCACTAATTAAGCTTTATTCCATCTTTGAAATTACATCAAGAGATAAGACCAATAAATGCTTATAAATGTTGAAACATTTTCTTTGCAGCAAAAATTGTTTTACAAGGCTTTATAACAACCATCCAATATTTAGCTTTAAAAGGTACTAAAGATTTTTCTGTTTCCATTTTTATGTCTTAGATAAATACTGCTTACCTTAAAAATTTCACAGCAAATTTTCAGTTGAATTTATTAGTTTCATCTTTACAATAATATAACTAGGCAAATGCTGTGAGTGCCTTGGTTCGGGGAACTCAGTTTCGTGCGTTGGATAAAAAATTATTTACATACTCAGAAATTTTAATTAAGAAACTCACTCTATAGTTTTACATAAAACTGAAAACAAAATGCTACGGACTATGCAAATTTTAATGGTTTCTAATATATTCAATAGTCTTTCCAAAAATAAGTAATATCATGTTTCATCACGGAGCTGAAATTTCACTTAAGAAATTAACTAAAGATTTAAAAAAAAATTAAAAAATCATATACGCACTAAAAGCTTCTTCAAGATTTATAAATTATAATGAAATACTTATTCTGTACGAATTATGGTTTTATATTGAAATGAAAAACTTCATTAGAAATTTATGGCATTTGTCATTATGTTTTATGCATTCACTATATATATCATCTGCTTTCTCAATATACTATCCTTTTTAGTCGTGATATTTCGAATCTCGTAAAGAATATTAATATCCCATTGCATTTATTATAAGAAATCGTGTATAGAGATTTTCAAGAATAATTCTTTAAAAATTGAACTGACATTTCTATAACTTAAAGGAGGATCCCGACCATCAAATTACTTTTTTATTTATTAAAGAAATTAACTTTAAATAAGAAGTTCACAAACATTGTAAATTATTGATTGGTTAAAAAGGATTTTTGAAGGAAAAAAAAAGAGTAATTTGTTTTAATGTCTGCTTTGTAATTTAAATTGATTAAATACATAATAAAACGAATCGAAAATAACGATTGAAATGTAATCAAAATTGTCTTTTTTAATGAATTGCTATTTCAGTGTAAACAAATATGATGTAATGATCAAAATATTGAAATCAACAATATTTACAAATGTTTATAAAGTAATTGTTATTTCTTATTCCATTTTCTTAGATACAATCGCTTACATGATTAATCAAATTTAGAAATTAAACCATTCAAAGTAAGAGAATTATTATAAAACATCTCTGTATAATTCTTAAATTAATAACTTCCTCTAAAATTTCATTTTTGAATAATGAAGTGCAACAACTTATCCGGCTTTATTGAATTCCATCCCTAATTATAACACGTACCTTGGCATTTTTTTAACCAGGTGTTACACTCAAATATTTTTTAATAACACATTTTATGAAATGTCCCATTTTAATCCATCAACTTACTACAGTTTTGTCTAGATATCGTAAACCTGAAATGGTGCGATTACCGAATTTCCGTTCGTCGTTTTTATCATCAAAATTCACAAAAGAAATGAAGTTCTGAATCTCAAATTTTTCAGCCCACTTCCTATCATTAACGACCTCTGAACCAACCTTGAGATAATGCATCAGAAATCAGTATGCGGTAACTCTCCCGTTACCTATTGTATAGTCAACCAAAACGTCTTCCAGGCGGAAATCATCAGAAGAATCGAATATATTTAGCAACGAACATCCACTGCCGGACTCTTCTTCAAAGGCCGTTAAGCACGGAGCGGAACATCTTGGATCGATATGGCCAAGACTTGGGCTACTCCGAAGGAATACAAATAGCGCCCATTCATTGTTGTAGTCCTTCAATTATTCAATCTAACTTTGGCCGATGACCAGGGGACTCATACGGGCGATGTCTTCTGCTGATTTGCAGTGCCACTCGTAAAAGATTTGGCGATAATGTGAACTGCCCCTTAGAGTCATGACTGATCAGGAAGAATTGTTTCAAACCATGGCAATAAATTCAAGAGGCAATTTTATTTTTTCGGTGTTTTATAATAGATTAATTTATTTGGATCATTATCATAGCCAATAGGACTTTTTTGAATTCTTCTAATTGCTTTAAGAATTCAAATTGTAGTTTAAATAGTAGTTTCTACATAACAGATATACCTTTGTCTTTTAAATCTGATTATTATTGAACTTCCCACGTCGATTTATCATGATGTACCGCATCCAAATAGACTTGAATACTTCTTTTAGGAAATTAATCATTATTTATATGCAATAATATACTTCTACAATGCGATTTGATTCAATAATAGTGTGATATAATTTATTTAAATTAATGTATAATAGCATAGCCTACGATATAACAATCCATAATACCTTGGAGATAATATGATTCAAATACGATTTTTGTATTGTCCTGTGCTAAGATTTAAAGTTTAGTTGGAAAGAAAAGCATAAGAATATCTTACTATAAATTCCATAAACATTAGTAATGATTATTTTCTAAGCATCGAACTTTGAAGACATAATACAGCTACTGGCGACAGATTTTACAATCTGTGGACAAAATTGGTACCTAAAACTAAAAATTATTAAAGAATTACTAAAAAAGATACAATAAACTAAAAGCAAATGTGTTAAATAGATAAAATGAGTTCATAAAATTATAAGGAAAAAATATTTCTTTGTTCACAAAATTCTAATCAGTATTAATAAGAAATCATTCACATCATACATATTTTTTGCATGAAAATTTTTACTTTATAAACTCTATTATTATATAACACAATAGTGTAATACATATACATGTAAAATGCGCGAAATATTTTCTAACATGAAAAACTAAATATTTAAAAAAAATACTTTATAAAACGATATTATATTTCTAAAATCTCAACTAATTTTAAATATTTCGTATTTAAGCATTCTTTCCTAACCATCAAATAATGAAAAAAATACAAAATATATCAGAGATTTTGCTGAAAATTAAATGCCTACATTTGAAAAATGCATTTGATAAATAACACATAATCATTATGAGAATAATCTTTGAACAAGCTAAGAATATATAATATTCTTTTTTTCCTTTTTCAAAGTATTAATACGTTTTGCTTTTATTCATTTCCCTGCTTTATTCTTTCATTTTTTCCGCCAAGCATTTACTCTTAACAGAGTCACTCGAAACCATGCCAATGAAAATTTTTATCCTTAGTAATTAAGAATAATAGCTATAACAAAACTTTGCCACTCCGTGCTGCGAAAACAAATAGCTATAAAGACGCCGACACGCAAGAATGAGTAACTATGATAAGTAGTTAGATTAACTGTTTGCTATTTATCAGCATATAAATTTAACATTGTTTAAATTTTTTTTAACAAATTGCAAAACTTATGTCAATTAAAGCAGTATTTATTGACATTAGTTATTATTAGTCTGAAATTCGCATTTTAGAACATATATATGCAGATTAAGAAATGCATTTGAATCTGCTTATTTGTTTTAAATTTTTATCAGTCGGTGCTATCTTTGTCTGCTTTTATAAAACATTGTATTTAAATGATTTATAAATGTACATATGACTAATAGTTGATTAATGTTTTTAAATGATATAAGAATTTAAAAAAAAGAAGGCATATAGTATAAATAGTACATCATTTTGAAATAATGGCAATACTTAAAAAAGTATAGTTTTAATGAAAAAACAAATGCTTAATTTTATAAAATACATTCTATTATCAGATAATATTTAAAATTTCTATGAAACTGAATTCATTTTTGTTAGTATAAATAAACTGAATCAATTGCATATAATTACGGCACAAATTAGTGAAGGCATACGGAGTTCTGAAAATAAATTCTCAAATAGAACAGCTTATTCAATATGTGACAAAAGTAGCTGTGGTAAAGACCCAGATTTTAATGGTTTAAAAAAATATCTACGTGGGTAGGCTTCTATTACTTAAAAAAATGTAGCGATTTCATGCTAAAATTTATTTATCTATAAGATGGCATCTTGTATATGAGATGGCACCGCACTTCGGAATTATCTACAAAAATCTACATTTTTTTCTGTGAAAATCATATATATATTATTACGTGTTTAATACTTAAGTGTTAATATAATTTGGGATTGCTCCAATGAAGCAGAATGTAATTTATAAATTGCTGTCTTTAAAATCCATTCTTTTCAACATTATTTTCACTGAACTTTTGAATAAAAGAGCAAATATATTATTGAAAACATTTTCACAGCATAGAATATTCAAATATAAATCTTTAAAAAGGTTTTTAAGATCTGATACTACAAAAATCAGTGTATATTAATATAAAATAGAAATGTTGATTGTGTATATTGCATATGAATTTTCCAATGTGCGATTACAATAATTTACGATGTTTTTAATGGCGCATTTATAAAAAACTACCTTAACAAACGTGGATTGTTTAGTAATCTGTATACAGTACCATAATTTGCCCTTTGCGAGTCAAATTTATTTATTTTCAAATTGTTTATTATTATTATTATTTCCCTAAAAGAACATTTTACGTTGAGGATGTAACAGTTCGATATATAAATTTAACCAAATTTTTGTACTTTATTAAATTGCTTTGAATAATCAATGGAATTAAAACTAAAGGATTGGTAATAAAATTTTATATCATTATTTTTAATACTGTTCTTTAATTTTAATATCATTATTTTCAAACTACTTTATAAAGAAAATTGCAGCTTCCTGCACAATTTTAATAAGCGTTTTTCTAATTAATGGCTTAATATCTGCTTATCTAATAGCAATTGAATTACATCGAAGGCTAATATCGTTAAATTATTACTATTTGAATGAAAAAAACACACCATAAAAAGCACCAAAAAGGTAAAAAATAACATGTAGAGTCATCAACTGAATCGAAATAAGTTTATTATCATCGATGAAATAAACATCTGTAAAGAAATCACTATTAATGGCAGAAAAACTACTTTTAAGAAAAAAATTTGATATTCAGAAATTTTATACAGATAAAATAAATCAATAAAGAAGTTTAATAAAAGAAATAAACTATTTGAAAAGTTCACTTTGACTTTCAAATTTGACTTTCAGTTAATCTAATGACAAACATTTATTGCAAATTCTAAATAAAACTTTAAAAAAAAAAGTGTTTTTGTTGTGATCTAGAAAATTGTCATATTTAGATGATAAATGATTTTAACTCGACCTTAGATATAAATGGAATGTGAAACAAAGATCGCAATAGTGATAGAACAAGAAAATGAAACATAAAGCTCATTTCACGCTTTCGTCTAATCTAAAGCTTCATCCTAACCTAAAGCGGGTAAGAAGTTTGAATCCAACAAGACAAACATCATCTACGGATTTTCTTTCTGTTTGATGGCAATTACTTGACAGCCCGATGATGTCGGTTCGTTAGATACAGACCCTCCTACCCCCTCATTCAATAAACAACCAAAAAATAAAAATCTTTCAAAAAGAACTAATTGGCTATCCTCATCGTCAACTTCTGTTTGCTCGAGGTACAGCCCCCATCGGCCCCCTGAGGGGTTGGGGGGTTAATAAGGTCAAGGAGTGCCGCCATTGTTGTCGTTCGACTGACCGCTGGAGCGTGAACAATCCACGCGCATGAGCGTTGCTTTGATTCCTGGGGGTTGCCCGTTACTTTGGTGGTGACGGACGCTGAATTATCGTTTGGGAGGGGGGGGGGGTATTAGATTAATTGGTTTCTCCTAAAGTAAGAGCCCATCTATAGGTCTAAGTGATTATCTGCCTTTGTGAAAATGTTTCCTTTAGTGTTTTTATATTTAACTGTTTTTAATATTGTTGCCAATCAAGATTAATGGCAACTTAATTTATAATTAATTGGGATGAACGCACACCTGGGTTGACTTTAATCTGAATTTTCTGCAAATTTATAATACGCTGAATTAAACAAATGTATTTATAGCTAAGTTTCCTGTAAAGGATAACTGAGAAAACCTTTCTTTTATTCTTTTTATATTTCTTCCTTTACTTTATTTTAAAGAATTTCTTGCAAGATTAGAATTTATTTTCCCCATTCTTGCAGATTCTACTATATACAGATATATTTTTTTTCTATTTAAAAATGTTTTGTTTAAACTATTTTTTGATTGCAAAATATTGAAATTAAAAAATATTATAACATAAAATTATATAGCATATTTGATGCGTTGTATTTCAAGTATAAAAAAAGATTCAAAATCTTAAACACGAGTTACTGTATATCTATACTTTTTACGAAAAGGTAGAGATACAAGCCAGTTATAAAAAATGGATACAGAATTGAAATTTCTTTTAATTAATTAGACGGAAGAATAATCCATAATTTACTTTTAAGCATAATTATATGTCTACTTAGTACTGAAACGCCTCTTTTCCAAAATCTTAATATAAAATATTGAAATATTTATTTTCATTTTTTTTTCGCATTTTAATATTATTTCTTCGTGTCATAAATATATATATCCAAATTACTAAAATTTATACAAATGATTGAAAATTTCATAAATTTTAAATATATCACTTATTTGCCCCTAAAGATAATCTAGGCTCGTTTTACCTTTTTTTTTACATTCGTCATGTAAATATTTTTTTATATATATACTTGGTAATACTTTTTCAGTATCTTCTCATAAAATATTAACATCAGTGCTTAATTTCGGTCAAGATTCGAGCATTTGAAAAATGAATAGTTAGAAACTTTTCATTATTTTTCATTATAATTTTTGTTAATCTATCAAAAATAAGATATTTTTTTTTAGTTCTTAGAATAACATAGAGATCAGATTTCTAATTTTTTCTGTTTTTAACGCTGCTGTAAAATATAATATATCCTGTAATTAAAAGCATTTCATCACGATTGCAAATTTAACTCAAAAATGAAATAAAAAATCTAAATATTAAGTAGATAGTTTCTGCAATAATTTTTCGCTATCTTATAAAGGCATTCAAATATTTTACATGTTAAAAGAATTGTTGAGATTAATGAAACTCAAAAGAATAGTGATTGTTAAATGTCATTTTAAATATAATAAATACATAGAAAAACATCAATAATTTGACATTTAATTGCTTCAAAGAAAAAGAATATGACAAATGTATCTCCAGACAAGTTTGATACAAAAAGTAAATCAATGTAATATTTACTTCCTCCCTCCAATCAGTATCGAAGAATGATATATGTTAGGTTTGCTTTTTCTCGCGATGAACGCCAGCTCTCAATATACCACAATTATCCGTTCTTTCTCAATAATGAATGAAGAAAACTATTGTAATGGACACTCCGCCCTTCGTGTTTTCGGAATGTTTATACATACAGATGCTGTTTGTATTCCTTCCATATCCGATTTAAAACACTTATCTAACTAACGAGGAGAAAACAGAGTCCGTTGTTCGAGAAATCCATCTTGAAAGATAAGACATTGAAAGAAAGAGAAAAAACGCCATTCAGTTATCTAAAGCAGACATCATTCGGTCCAGGCGAAACTATTTCAGCCAAAGGTCGCCAATGACAAAACTTTTATTATTTTGTTTATTCCTTTCCAATGTACAAAGTCAGTATGTGTGTGTATATATATACCATGGATCTTTTCTACAAAGTGATTTTACAAGACATACCTGACCGCCTAGACTCGAGTGTCAGCAAGGTAGAAAAAAAAAATAACTAAACGATAGCGAAATAATTGATGGATTGGGGCGACAACATACTCTAGCCCTTTTCAATCCTCATTTCAGAGATTAAGATTCAACATAAGGGCAGAAAGAGAGCTTTTAAAAAGTCAGTCTGAGGGATGGAGGCGGTCACAACAGGCCTCTCCAAGTCGCTCATCCGAGATAAAAATCGTTTGTCTCTCCCCTCTCCCCTCTTGCTGAGGAGGAGTCTGTCCAGGTAAACACGTCTAATTCCAAGTGACCTCCCGCTGTCGACATTTGTTGGAGTAATTGTCCATGAGTCCTCAACACGTAGGTGGTCCAGGAGAAGTCCCTGGCAATCTTTTGTTTTGTAAAGGCCCATGGTGTAAAACAAATGAGGGAGTAAAGCGAAGGTAGGAAAAAGTTTTATCGTTTGTTTGCGGTTGGTTTAGGAGAGAGTGGCGCCAGACATTGTCCTGCTTCATATTTATGCTTCTACCTGGAGTGTGTTATTCAAACAGGGTTCCAAACCGAGATTTAATCATTCTGTTTGGCTAGATCTTGGAGGATATCAAATAAGTGGATGCGAAGTGGCGACTTTAGTCGACGAAATTACTTTTCCTAGGAATAACCCTTGAGTAGGAAGGGATGTTTTGGTATTTGTGGAAGTTCTTTCAGAGAAATTGTGCCTAAGTTGCTGCCTCAAATTTACTGGGTTTTCTTTAACTTTTCTTTTGTGTTGTATAAATTTAGTTTGCTCTGAATGTTTTTCTTTTTTTTCCGTCGTCTCTTTTTCTTTTATAATTGTTTAATCAGTGAAAGCTTCATATGCTCTTATTACAATAAGTGTTAATCAGAATTGTATTATAACGATGACGAATAATTTTAAGAAAAAATTTGATTCATTCATTACATTAAACGACAAAGCAACCGTTTTGCATTATTTTTTTATCTTCTCGTTTTATAAGTTTCTAGTAAATTAATTTCTGATGTAAAAAAAAAGTAGATAATTAAATGCTAAATAATGAAACTTAGAAACGGGAATTAGAAAATTATTAGGCATTTCTCTTGCTACATTAGACTAATTGATTTGCTTTGTGTGACAAGTATCAGATTGGGCAATAATCCAACAAATATATGGTACATTTTAATTGAATTAAATTTTCATTATTAAGCTTAAATATGAAAATTAGACTCCAGCCACGCAACGGTTCTTTGAAAGCCTAATGCACAATTAGCAAAAATAATCCGAAATCTTGGAAAATGCGATAAAATAACAGCTAATAATTACAGTTGTAAACACTTCCCTTCTCAAAAATAATTCAGAATTTTTAAGGCTCTGGTAATTTGTAGCTAAAATATTATTAAATAATCAATTATAATGCAGAATTATAATTATATTAGAATTGGTCTCTTGTGGATTCAACATTTATAAACTCACAATGTTATCGCACTCCGTTAGTTTCTTAAAAGAATAATGTAGAATTGGGTTCCTATTTAACTTCTCACTTGTATCTTAAAAATGGAGAATGATCATTACTTTATGACAATTAAAGTTCATGCTAACCTTTAAAAGCAACCGCGCAATTTATTATTACTTTTTTTTAACCAAATTTTGCCATCTGACATATTGTGACTGCGTCGTTTCTTGAAACCTTTCAAGGTGAGAATCTGACGAGAGATTGCACTTTTATTTAAGATAACCGATCAAGGACAAAGACACATTCTCGATCACTTCAGACTGTTGGTCTCCGCAACTCCAGGCTGTACAGGTCTAAATCTGTTATCACCTGTTCAACCCACGCTTGGAGCTGATTTTTTTTTCCTTCCTCACCTATCAGAGACTGATAGGAAAAAAGTATTTCGACAGCCTAAATTGGATCAATAAAAAAATAATAATAAATTAAATAAACTAGAAATAAATTGGAAAAATAGTTGGCAATGAGATAAACTTCCTCTCAAACAATCCAAGAGATTAGAATCGCTGCTATCGTGACGGTAACCATAGCAAAGTGCTATTAGGAGGGTTATAAGAAGCTGATAACGTTACAGCGATTTCTGTGACGTGTCACCAAATGTTACTACTCCTCGCTTTTTTTGTGTGACATCTCGTTTCGTCAGCTGGAAAAAAAGTTTCTGCCAATTAGGAGAATGATCATTATAACGGTAGTCTTCTGTTAGATTAAAGTGGGAGACTTGGCGATGTTTATCTAACGTCATCAACTTCATATGGTACTTTTTTATAGTTTTTGTTTCCTTAAGAAAAAAAAAAAGAAATAAAACTAACTGAAGAAAATGAATCGGAAGCGATTGACTGAAATTAATTGAAAAGATAAGTAAAAAAATGACCAGGAAAAATAATGTTCGTTAAAATTGTTTTCTTTAGGCCGTTAGCACGGTAAAAGAGATTTAATGATAATGAGGGTATGCCATGTTAGGAAATGTATCAACTGTTTATTTAATTCAATAATTCTACTTGAAATTTTGTCGTAAGCTATAACAAAAACTTTCATTCATAAATTGTTTCTAAATAATTCGAATTTTAATGATCCGAAATTGGTAATTGTCTTCTGCATTAAATAAAAAATTCCCCATAAACCTTGAGTACTTTATCTCTAACTTTATTTATATCTGTACTTTTTGTGCAGGTTTATTTTTAACATTCTGCAGCTTACGATTATTTTGATAATGAAAATTACCAATCCTTGTTTCGATTTTGTTTCCTGCTGCTTTGGCGACTACGCATCAAAATTTTTCGGTGAGATTTGGCTTGATCTTTTTGATAAACAAATAAACGCTTATAATATGTAAAAAACTTTTTATAATGAAAAAACAGTAAATATAAACATTTTAAGGAATATCTGTTTTACAAATGTTCCTCACAAAAGCAACTTTTATAAGAAACATAAAAATTAAATGACAGTAAAATCTGTGTTGAAAACTTTGAGAACTTAATTGAAAAATAATTTATAACATTTCTTTTGAAAATCACATTAGAGGACCTTTTTCCAAACATTATAACATTATAAACAGTAAATAGGTACTTCATTCTTCCATTTCATTCATTTCCTTTGAACCAGATTTGATTTAAAAATGCTAAACAAGTTTTATTTTTCACAATCAATAAAGAGTCATTTAATATTCCAAATCCTTGAAAATTAATCTTCTTAATTAATTGCTGTGTAATCTTCTTAATTAATTGCTAGTAAAAGTGGAATTCACCTTGGAAATTACGAATCTATAATTATTTATTAAAATATTTCATTCATAACATGCTTTTATCCAAATTTCGGTCTTTCGCTTGAATGCTGACTCATCCTTAAAAACCCACTAAAGATTAAGTAACATGATTGTTCCTTATATCTCTTAACAAAGAGATTGTATTTGTTATCAAGCAATGTCAAACAAAAATAGCTCATTGAGCATTGAGAACAACGCGAGGCATGTTCAGTTGCACATATTATATACATCAGTATGCGAAACATGAGACGTGAATTACGAAAATCCGTCCCAAGTCTTTTCTTTCACAAATGAGCCTTGAACTATGAAGCAACTACAGCATTACTTGTTTACAAGGTGCTCAATTTTTTTTTTACTCCTATTTTTGTATAATCCCCGGGCAATTTTTGTTACTTGCTTCACTGACTCTTAGCATTATGTAGAAACCTTTTTTTTTTTTTTTTTTTTTTTTTTTTACTTTGCGAGTTTATTTTCTTTCTCTATCGCTCAAAACGCTTCCACAAATACCAAACCCTTTAGGACAGAGTCACGGATGGTTGACTCGAGTGCTGGTCGCACTTCTACAAACAAGACAGTTCGGATTTTAACTCGTGGTTCCGGACTTGCAAAAAGAAAATGGCATCATCACGATTTTGTCCGTTTATTTCGATTGCTACCGTGGCAACATTTAAATACCAATCGGACCACGTGCGATTGTTTTACGTTTCGATTTTTTTTTTCTTCCTTCGTTGTCTTTTTGGATTCTTTCGTTGATTTTGAGCGATGCAACTGGATTTGTTTCCATTTCCATCAAGCAGAACGTTGAATTTCATCATTAAATCACGAATATTTTTTTTCATTTTGCCTTATGGCATTTTGCCTTTGCCTTATGGCTTCATTTGTTCTTATGGCTTGAAAGCGACGCAAACAAATATCCGCAAAAGAGTTTCTGAGGACTCGTCGCGTTCTTAAATGCACGAATGTTGCCACGCTTCTGAAGTTGGGTTAAGCTGTCTTGTTATGAGCATTTTCTTTTGCAAATTTTTATCCATTTTTTACACCCCTGAAAAATAATAAAATTCTTCAAATATGCAATTCATTTTTTATTATTATTTCGAGACAATCTGGTTTGAAAAATTTAATACACTTGTGTGTTATTGAAACTTTGATGTAACGCTACAACTGTTTGATATTAAATAGCTATTAAAAGATAAAAAATAAAAGGAAGGTTTGTGTATTTCATTTGACATAATATCTACCCTTTCACGAGATCAAGGATCAGATTAGATTAAAATATTTTAACCATTGGGATATTCTATGTTTATTTTTAGAATGAACTTCATTTTCTGTAGCTATAATTTTAGAACGAAAAGTTTTGATATTAATAGCTATATTTCAATATTGTAAATTTCTTGATGATTAACTTATTAAACGTATTATTTCCCTGTCCTTTCATTTTTAAAATTAACTCCCAAATATTACTTGGGTAGTTTTCCCCCATTCTTCTTTTCATTTCATTTTCCTTTTTTTTTTTCAAACTATTAATTATTAAAGATAACAAAAATGTGCTGAATAAAAACAAAACCAAAAATTTAAATTTAAAATTTCATTGCTCTGAAAAATATGTTGGTTTTATTATATGTACACAGTGGTGCAATATATTTCGCATATTTGAATTCTTAAAGATTAAATTAAAATATATACCTTTCATTCTATTCATTTAATAAAAACCCAATTTGAAATTAGAGAAAGAGCAAGTAAAAAACCTCAGAGAATAATTTGTATTTATAAAATAAATAGAGAAAACATTTAGAGAAATATTTTGGATGATGAGTTAATGAACGGAATTTCAAGATTAAAGAACCCGGAATTTCATAAAATATTAAACTAAATCAAATACTTTCTTATTCTATTTACTTATTTTATAAAATTGGAATAGCTGAAAAAAAATTCTAAAATGCATTTTTTTTCCTCATTTAAATACTGCCATTTTTGAAAAGTTAAATAATATGAATACAGTTTTATTCCTTTGTTTTTTAAAAACACGTTCCAATTTCGGAAATTTTATTTTAGAAATAAAAATCTATCAATTGTAATTGATAACATATTTTATGCTCTTTTCTTTTCCTAGGCAAACTTTTTTGACAACGAACTTTGTCCATTTTATAATAAATCGGAAGCAAATTTCATTATCTCCGTTTAGAGTGATGATGTGTTAGAAAAGATTAGAGCAACTTTTATCTCTCATCAATGCGTGAAAAGACTTTGATTTATGCTTTTACTTCCTGTTGCTTCTTCTGTTTTCTTTTCATAGAACCGCCTGCTGTTCCTATTGTTTATCACTAAGATAGTTATTACATTTCTATTAGAGAGACTAGTTGCTTTATCTAACCGGGCTGACGAGCCATGAAGTTCAATAACTCAACTTATTACCTAATTTGTCAATTTTTGAAATATTATTATGTTTCCAATGCTTTATAACTATAAATTAATAATAATTAATATAAGTTAATATTTTAATAATAATAATTAATTAATTAATAATTAATATAAAATAATATTTTATAATTCAACTGAATAGAATATATCGGTTAATAAGTAACACCTCCTATATCGATTTCCTAAATTTAAGTTTTACAAAAAGAGGAGAAATGTAACTTAATTTTTTGCCAACCACAATAATAAATATTTCTAGTTTATTTCACATATGGTTTTACATATCTAGTATAATAATCGTACATTCTTACAATATCTGAAAAAATAAATAAATCTTTATTATTGTGGTAGTAGTCTAGATTCAGATTTTATTCTATATTTTCAAAGTAAAAACGGAGAAATATTAAACAATAAATAAGGAATATAATCCAGTAAATGCATCACGGAGAAAATCATTTTTAACTATCACAAATAATTTTGGATAACATTTATAGAGATAAAGAAAACGTTGTATACATAAAAACGAGTTAATTTTTATTTTTTGCATTTACTTTGTAAAATTATTCATCAAACCTGTTTCATTTTTTTAATTCCTCATAATTTTTAAATATTATTATATTATTAAGTATTATACTCAGTATTATTAGTTAAAAATAAACTGCACATATAAACAAAACAGATAAAAGACTTTTATTCAAGGCAAAGTATTTAAAAATTTAATTTTCACTATAATTAATTTTATAATTTCTAGCTATTAGAAAATCGTCTGAAATGTTTGGTTTTCTTTTCTTAAGTCTTCATAAATATTTAGGATAGACTGCCTAGAAATTAATGCACTTCTTAAAAACGGTCTTAGTCTTTTACGACGACCTCTAAACTGTGTCCATTCTACTTTTCTTAAGGCTATTATAAAAGCAAACAATCACAGAATGGGTTCACGTAAGATCACGTCATATCCACCACGGAAGAAATACACAAGAAAAATCTCATCTACAATGGCACAGTCCTCATTTTGTGCCGAACCCTTTAACATAATCTGTTATTAAATGTTAAAAGTAGGGTGAGAAAAGGTCTTTAAGATTCGTAGAAAATGTATTCTGCAACCAGGAATGACTGACCAACACGTGGTAGAGATTAGTAGTTAAAAGTTTCAAGACACACGAGAAGGCAAAATGAACCTTCTAATGATGAATCATTGCCTTTTTTTAAATTTATTTTTTACCTCCTGACGAGTAGTTTAAATAGAGCCGACATCATTTAGGAGATTATCCGAGGATGAATACAACAAACTCAGCATAAACGGTGATAGGAAATAGAAAACTGGCCATTGTCCTCATAATCACAACCTGTCCAGAGGATGATGATGATGTGATCACGACGTCATGGGATAACTCCACCCACAAGCAGGAAATTCTGTATTCATCTGCGTTTCGCTACTTTAATTCCATTAAAAATGAGTGACATTTAAAAGATAGGTAACGCTGGTGCTGATATTGTTGCGCAAATATTGAATTTACCTTTCATGATTGCATGCACTAGGAAAGCATTAAGGTAACCGGAGGTGCTTGGATATTGCTGTTGTAGACCTTAGTATTAATTTCATGAATTGCATAGTAAAAGGTTATCATTAAATATGTTCAATGGAAAAGTTAATTCTGCATCTATCAACAGTTCTTCAAGGTGGGCCACATTTTCGCATCCTTCAGTCATATGAAAAGAATGTGTTCATTGTTATGAATAATCTTTTCACGCTCATATTTCCACTTTCGAATCGTTTACATTTTTGTTGATGTAAATGGAAATTGGGCATTAGTTTATGTTTTTAACTGCAGTAGAGGAAACTGTCTTTCAATAAAAGCATGAGAGGTTAAAAATCACATTTTCAAAACATTCGTAAGGTAAATAATATATTTACATCTTCAATCAAATGCTTAAGAATAATAAGAAATGCTTCTCTTGTTATTATTATTCATTTACAAGCATGAGAATACTTTCTTTATATTACTCAATCGTCGAAATTATTTTTAGCAATAATAAACTATTTATATTTTTAAACAATTTGCCAAATGTGGAAACGAACTTTCGAAGGTCGTTAGAAGTTATTAAAATAGTTTTATCTTTAATGCATCAAAAAAAAAAAAATGCATGACTGCACAAATGTATGCAAGTTAAAAATAAATCTCGGATTACCATATAAAGATTAATCAGCAATATAATGATTGTTCATGAATATCTCTTTTAAAATAATATTTCATAAATTAATAATGCTATTTCAGGCCTATGCAACACATTATAAAAAAAATTATTGACAAATTTTCAATATCGGTACCAAAGCGCTCTAGTCAGATTATAATATCTTATGGCAAATATAATTCAAGTCTTCTTTGCTGTGTTTAATTTGCACAGAAACCTTGGTACTATTTACAAAAATATATCTAATAACAGCTACTTAGATTAACAAACTGAAATTGTTATCCTTCATATCCATTTAAAAATAAAGCTAGAAAAACAGGCACTCTAGATGATATTGACCTATTTTGGATGTTTGTGTTTGGATGTTTATAAGATGTTTGTGTTAAAGGTGTCGTATTTTAAGAAAAATTTATTTGAAAGCGGATGTTATAATATATGAGCTATATCGCATTAATTTTAAAAATTTCTTTTGGTTAAATTTACATTTTTATTTCCTGATAAATCATTTTACATCTAAAATGTCATTTAATTTTTCTCTTTTTTAAAGCAATGTTATTCAAAACATAAATTCTTATTTCAACAATTTCCATTTTTTTTAATTTATAAGGTTTCTCTCAGATTAAATGCATCTAAAATTTTAAAATAAGATTAAAATAAAATTAGATACAAAATTAAATTGAAATCATTGTTAGATATTTGATATTAAGCATTGATATTATTTTTAAAAAAAATCTATACATATCATTATGACATTCCAGTGAGTATGCCATATCTTGTCAAAAAAGTTAGGAATGTAGAATAGGAAATAACCTCATTCATCTATTTAAAGCAGCATATTTTTATGATGGAATTTTTTAAATAACATGCCTAACTATAATTACCTAAAGTAAAAAAAAAAAAACTACAAATTAAATAGGAAAGAACATATTTTAAGGAGAAAAAAGTTCATGCATCATTAGGTTTAAGAGAAATAAATTCTATATTTCATTATATGTTAACACGAATTACTTCATCAAAAACAAATTGGATTTACATACCTATACATTTTTCGAGTTATTCTATGTTACAGAAGTCAGGAAAATAAAATATACCTTTTATAGGCTGATAAGATTAAAAATAAATGGAGTCTAAGAATGTAAATATTATTTTTTAATGTAGATACGCTAATTTCCTTTGGGAAATTTACGGATCTTAAATAGTTTCTAGTAGCATGGCTCTTTACTTTACTTATGTATCATTATACCTGCAAATTTTCAATGATGATTCTTGTTTACTGAACCATTTAAAAGCATTGGGGATTACCACGAAAGCAATTCAATATACTGCAATAATCATGCGTGACATATTTAAGAGTTTTTTTTTTCCGGGATTTTTTCCCATGCCACGGTTTCTGAGAAAGATACTCATGAAATAGGGAATCCAAGTAAATTAATCATTATTTCAAGAGCTCCGAACGATACAGGATTCATCTGCTTATTATTCTCCAAAAGGGAAAAGGAATTACATGAAGGATTTTTTATGATTAAATATTTCTTTTCTATTTTTTTTCTCGTTATTTTTAGAAGGCCGCAGAGGTGGAGACGGCAATTATTTATAGTTAATTTTCAAAGTTTAAGTATTTTTATTTAATTTTGTTATGTTTGTATAGTGATTTAATTTTAGGGTGAAAATAGGTTAAAAACGGTTGCATTGAAGGGTTAAAAATGATATAAAATTTTCATCATTATACAAAATCGGAAAAATAGAATATTTAATACAAATTTCTAACTAATTTATTTTGATTTTATTTTGCGCATATGTGTGGTCATAAAAGTTGGAAAGAAATGGAAATTTATCTGATTAGTTTTAGACCAAGTGTAAACATAAAAAAATAAGAAGAAGAAAGTGGAGAAAATTGCATTTGATCAAATTCAATAATATCTAAAAATAAAAATAAAAGAATGATTTTATTGTTTAAATAATAATTTATAAGTTGTAAGATTGTAATGATTTCAAAGGATATAAATTAAATTTCAGTTTTATGCAATGTTTTTTTTTCTTGAAGTTTAATTTGTTTGAAATAATTTTAAAGACAAGGATTTGCTAATAAGGAAAAAAAATAATAATAGTATGAAAATCTAATGAAATATACTATGTTGTTTTTTAGAAGCATTACAATTCAATACCTTAACGATTCACATTTATATTGTTTAACTTATATCAATTTCTTAGCAATTTTTAAGATTTTCCATATTAAAGTATCTGGGAACCCTCCCCCCCTTTTTTTTTGTAAAATTGGAAATAAAATCTTATCATATGGTTCGTTTAAAATTAATAAGTTATATACGAATCTAATTAAATTACTAACACGGGATCAAACATGAGAAAAATGCATGGGAGTCTGAAGGTTAACTCTATCTCTGATATGCTTATGCAGATCATGTATAGCCACATGTCACTATTTAAAATTTAAAAAAAAAATGCTTATTTTTGTGTGTAAAATCGCGTTTTTTCAGGAAAGACAAATATATAGATAAACTGAAAAAACAAAACCTTATCTAAATATAAAATTTGATCCAAATCATTAGAACCATTTCCGAGATACACGAAATAATATATATATATATATACAAGAATTACTAGTTTATAAGAACTGATATGAAATATTCATATATAGATATTAATTATTTAGTGATAAGATATTAAGGATAAGAACATAAGAAAAAGATAATAAAATAAGGAGTACATTTCACCACATTAAAAAGCTATCTAACATTTCTCGTTTTTTTTCAAGGCTTTTCCTAGTTTGTTACTACACTAAAGAACATAAATCCAGATAAGTTGCAGATAAGTAACAAATGTGCTGTTGGCTTGCATCACTCACTTCAGAAAATTCTTTCTCGAAAACCTCACAGCTACTGATCCGACAAATTGCACATTCAGCCACAAAGAAACTTATCAATCACTCTCTTTACAAGACATCCATTCCTTCCCACAAAGAATCTCATTAATCCCATAATTTCTCCCACATTCCACACTTTATCGTCCCGTGATCTCTACCATTCAGTAGAGAAAAGTTGTTTCTTATCGTGTTCCATCTGCTGTAAAAACTCGCTTTTCATTTCGCTACCTTTTTCGCGAGTTGCAGCGGGTCACAGAGATGCCTTAGGACTTTTCTAGCATGATTTGATAGCATTTTTTTTTTTTTTTTTTGCCATGTGGCAAAGTTGCTCAAAGTTGTTAAATCAAGAACCGTTGTGACACCAATCTTATGGTTTGGTTTTAGCAAACGGATGCACTTTGTCATTTTTTGCGAAGAATTCAAGAAGTATGCCACTTAAAGGTCACACGATACGTATAAGAACTACTGAACTAAAGATTTGCTATTTTAGGGTCTCTTCATTGGGCGGTGGAATGAACCGTAGCTTGTTTTAAACAGAAAGTGAATAAAGATTTTGCAATGGGATTTAGTTTATTATACTGTATTATTTTAAACGTGAGCAGAAATTGAAATTCATGAATTTCTTCCTTTTATAGTTTAATACAAATTTTTTATGTCGAATTCTATTCTCGATATTTGTTTATTGGGCGATAACTCTAATCCGATAAGAAATTAAAAACCCCAGACCTCATTTCTTTATGCTATTTAATTTTGTAATTTGTAGCATTTTTTAAAACAAAATTGGAACGAATTTCAGATTGAACTAAATGAGATACTGTATTGACTATTGAGGAAAGTTAGCTCTTAAAAATGGATTATTTTAACATTTTAAAGCCTATATAAGTAGATTTTAAATCATAGCAATTAACTTGAAATATAAATTGCTAAATTCATCTCTCGTAATTATCTAAATTTACTTATTAATTGCTTTGGTAATGGCTTAACATTAAACACTGAATAAAAATTAGCACCCATAAGCACTAAACGACTTACTTTTCTGTTATGAACAGGAAAAAAATTTCGAAGATGAAAATAAATGACAATTTAACATATGACAAAAAGAATATGAATATGAAAAAGAATATTGCCATACCATTCATCTTGTGATATACAATTAAAAATCCAAAATTATGACCCGAATTCTTCAAAATTTTCCGTGATTGTTTATCTAAAGCCAAAATGGTTACAATTTGTTAAAATTAATTATGTTAGTTAAATTTGTTTAAAAAAATATCATTCATAAATGTATAAATAAAATAAAACGAAACAAAATGAGAATCATTGAAAATTTTCAGTTTACATTGAGAGACATTTATTAGCATATATTTAGTTCAAAATTTCTGTTATTAATATTGCTATAAGAAACATTTCAGACTAAATATATCTTAAAAAATGGTTTTGAAAGAAACATTTATCGATACTCTTATAGATTCATTTCGAGATTTTTAAACATTTTCCGTAGTGAGAATAACAGACCTTATTATCTGTATCCTGTTTTATATACTGCACAGAATAAATTTTCATTAAAATCTTCACTAAGAAAACACAAAATGGGTAGATTAAAGAGAACAAAGGACGAAATTTTTTCCCTCCTATTTATCATTCCCAAAAGGGAGTTTTGAATGAATTTATCTACTCTCTTAATATAATTACACTTTCTTCTCCAATCAGAGCAAATAATAATGAGTACCTTCACTGAAGATTCATTAAAATGGCGTTACAGCAGGAAGGGTGCAGTATATAAATTTTAAACATGCTGAAGTACAAGACTGAATTTATGTTGAACATCGTGAATCATAACCAAAGAACAACCCTTTCCGCTTATGGCCATTATAAAGTGCCCATTACCGAAGCCTCATAATCGTTTCTGCGCTTTAAAACGGCTAAAAGGGGAATGTCATTTCTCCTGGCAAAGGCAGGGCCAGTCGAAAATGCTCGCAATGGGATGAAATTGGGAGATAAGTAGATATGGCTCTCTGCTGTTTGAGTTTTCACCATCAAAATCTTTAATTAGGATAATTATGAGATCACCGCTTCTATTCTTAATGGGATGAGTGAAGTGGTCTTAAGGACATTATTTTTCGACTCGCGTGGAAAGGGGCGTGTGATATGGCGGCATCAGGCAGAGAAATGGACCAGTAAAAGCGTGTTTTATCAACTGAAATTCCTTTATGTCAAACGCCTTTTTTTTTATTATTATTCTCTCGTATATGAAGTGTACAAAAAGAAAGTATTGTAATCGTTAGAAAAAAATCTAATTCGAGATGCTGATGAATATCTTCTTTTCAAATCTACCCAAGTCTGGAAAGTACATTTTTGAAATTATGTCATCCCATGAATACGATAAATCGAAAAAGTTTTGAGCTAGAAGTATGAAATTTGGTATGTACACTAAATCAGTAGATTTTTTTTATCAAATTTCGAATGAAATTCATTTTGCATTAATCTCTCTATCAGAATAGAAATGAACACGATACATACAAAACGTAAAACATTAGAATGAAATCCATTCAAAAGAAGTTCGTCTGTCTGGCTGTATGAAACCAGTATACTCGACAGTATATTTTGGTATCATCTAAAATGTAGATCTGTATCAAAATATGAGAAATCCGCCAAAAAATTGCCCGTCTGTCAATCTGTATTTTTTCATGTAAACGTAATTACTCAGAAATGCAATGTCTTAAATAAAAGAAATTTAGTATGTGATCTTGTGACTACATTTCTAATTTTGCCTGAAATTTTGATTCTATTTGGTCGATCAAATCCATGCTTAATTTTTGGAAACTTGTGTATTTGTATACCAGAGATTAATCTAAAAAACATAAACCGTTCGGGTATATTCATCAAAATTGCAATATTTATATCAAAGATCTATATTTCATATTTACATTTTGCTATACCAAGCAAGGCACTCCAAGTCTCATCCAAGGTCTGTAATTTTATGCAGTGGGAGTGGGATAGTATTATTATCAGAGGGAATGTGGGAAAGTTTTGCGGAAGCCATTGGCGATGGCATTCATAAATTAAAAAGTCTCAGATGAGAAAGTTTAACACATTTTGCGTAAATCACGTAAAAATATCTTTTTCACGTAAAAATATCTATTTTGTTCGCAAAATGCGTTACAAATGACATCACGATAATTGCTAAGTTTTTATTGATGCAAATATTCTCTATTATCTTTTGAATTAATTGCTAGCAAAGAATATTTAAAGCAATTCACATTTTTAAGGAATCGCGGAATTTGTATGTGTTACTTCCTTGATGGTCATATAATCCTTACTTTCATTCCTCTTTAGTCTATGTTTCATAATTTCTGAAACATTTCAAACTTTCCTTAGTATGGTTAGTCAAATCTTCATAAATTCGCTGTTTGAATATACGATATCGGAAACAAAATCAATTCTTTTAAAAAAATCGTAATTGTGTTGAATTAAAATTAAATTCAACTTACAGTAGCAGAACTGAAAATTTCGATTTATATTTTAAATCAAGTTCAGAGGATCTACTTTATAAGTGTATTTTTGAGTCAAAGGATAAACTCCCTATGAAAAAGCATATTTAAGCAAGTTAAGTAATATATTACTATAAGAATGTTAATTTCATCTTTGGAATCTTGCATAAAGTTAGAAGAATTTAAACTTTTTTTAATCAATTTTAAATTATTTCATTTCTATAGTTTTCGAAATTTCATAACAAAATTAATTTTTATATTTTCACATTAAACAATTACTGAAATATATTTTTTTTTACATATGTTATAGCTTAAATTTTTTACAAACGAAAAATCGTGATTTTATATGTGTAAACGTGATTCAATAATTATTATTGAATCACGTGTGGCAATTCTTGGCTTATTAGCTGCATATTTTTGAAAATTGAAACTGTTAGTTAAGATAGTTAAGATAGTATGCATTCTGTTTATTGAGAAATATTATACCTGTAAATGTGTAGGGATATGAAAAAAGTAAATAAATAAAATAAAAAAAGAAAAAAAACTTGATTTGTACTTTAAAATATTATTCAATGTAAATGTAGAAAAAACTCTCCAAAAAATCTTGCTCTTAAATAATATCCATATTATGGCAAATATTAAGAAGTGGCATATTCAACATCCGAGGAGAAAATGACTTTTTTTTTTTTAATTACCAAAAGTTGGAAGAAGACTATCATATATGGAATAAGAAATAAAATAAATTCTAAAACCCCGCACATAGTAGAATTATACTTCGGAAAAGTTATAATCAAACTAAGATAACATTTTATAAATAATAATAATATTTAATTATTAAGACTAATCTCATTACTATATCTCATTTTTGGATTATATTTATCTCCTGAAATCACCTTTTCATTCCATGAGGACATCTTGTTATTAAATATTTTTTAAAATACTCGAATGAATCACTAAAGGTCTTTTTTTCTTATTCGTGACAAATAAAATAACTATTTCAAATGCATGTCAATTGAAGCACTATTAAAATCTGGGCTTCTTAAGACAATATTCGCTTCTCTCAACAGAATTGTTTTTTAAAAAATAACTTCTTTTCAATACTGTTAATAAACCCAGCTAAAATTCAACAAAAAATGTAGCAATAAGTGCAATTCTAAATTTGAAGCCAATCGCACATGAAAAACAAAACAAAATTTGCATGCCTTTATGATATAATAGATTTACTTAACTTTCTGATGGTATTTTGCATTATTTATTAATACTTACTGAAATTTGTTCAGATATGTTAATCTTTTTTTCATTTAGATGTGGGTTGACTATACTCTTTCCTGTTTTCTTTTTAATATTATAGGCTATTTATTAGCTTATATCTTATAGGCTATCTATTGACTATTTTATTCTATCTATAACTCAGATCGAATAACATCAAAAGGAAAAAAAAATTGTAAAAGTTGATGATTGCATTAGAGCAGAATCTTAAAATTTTTTAATACTTATGGTCCTGTTAAAAGAGGAAAAAATTTTGCGATTTTATTTTCATGAAAACATTCTATCGTGAGATTATAATCGAAAAATAAATATTAAAACTGAGCAATATACTTATTAGTGAATAAAAGGCTATTTAACATAAAACTGCTATTCTGCAATTCTAATTTAATGCTTTAAATCTTTGCACAGGCTGTAAGAAAGAATTCCTAAGAAATTCTACAAACAAAACAGATTGATTTATGATTGATTCTATATTATTCTCGTTACTTAATAGTCCTTTTTCTTTGCAAAGCACTTGAACAAAATTTAATCGTTTGTATTTGTTGATTGTTCTAAAGTACACAATTAAGTCAATGTATTTTCTTTATCACTCATTTCGGCCAAATACAATTATTTAATAGAAATTACAATTCTATATTGAATGACAAGTTTACAGTAAAACTTCGATCATCACCATCTGAAATTCTTCAAGGCTAAGAATCAGTTGAAAAATTTGGGAGGAGTAGTAACTTGTTGACAGCAAATGCCATCACCAGAATTTTCAATGGAGTGAATTTGAGTGGCATCATAATCACATGATAAGAGAAACTATGTGTATTATCTTATCTCTGATCGTGTATCTGCTCATTGTTTTATGTTTAGTTCTGAGTTTAGATCTTTTTTTTTTTTTTTTTTCTATAAGATGAAAAAATGGATCGTAAAGTGTAATTTGGGAGATGTAAGTATTTCGCGACCTTGAATAAATTAGGTAGTAGCAATCAAAATCAATTAAGAAAATCATCTACATTTTAAATATATAAATGGTTAGTTCATTTTATTCAGAAAGAATCCTGAAGCGAATTAGAAATTTACTGTCAGAAATTTTTTTTTCTTTTTTAAATAGAAGAATCAAATGAAATAAAAGGATAATGTTGAAAACCGTAGATTTAACATTTTATTTTTATAAAACGAATAAAATTCATATGTTTTAAATCACGAAGTAGTAGCTGGGAAAAGTAATAATAAATGGGTCATCTAATTTCATATATAAAAGATTTATTTGTAAATATACTTCAGCAGAGTAATGGTACAACCATCGCTTAGTAAATAGCATTCCTAGAGCCATAATAAATCCATTATAAGTTACGAAATGTTATATTCATTAATCTTTCTCTTACTATTGATCAATTTGATTAATCAATGGAATATATATGTATATATAATAAAGAATTAGATAATATTTTGACATTAATTCTTTTCTTCTCCTGCATATGTATATTTGGATAATAATTATAATAATAAATCAATGCAATATTTTTTTTACGAATGGTAAAAGTTCAAATAGCACTGGTATACATAATGGTACCCTGGTATACTGGTACATGGTACAATGGTACACTAGTATTATAATTTATTAAAAGTAATAAATTTTATGAACATGATCTTAAAGATCATATTAGGGATGCTTTGATGTAAATAATAGCTATTTGAAGCTCATTTTTGCTTTTCAATACTATGCACCGTCATTTTCAATAAAGTTTTTAAATTTCTGAAATTACATTATTCACTTAATTTCTTATCACAAAGCATTAATCATGTCATTGTTTTGTATATGATTCCTCTTCCATTCAATTAATCGATTTTTCTCCGTTCCCTTTACAGCTTCTGATGGCCGGACAATCCGGGACGCCGTTGTCCGCCGGTTCGGCACCCAGCGGAGGCGGAACCGGATCCGGTTCCGGCCAGCCCTGCTGCGAATCGGGTCGTCCGGTGCTCACAGACCCTCTTACCGGACAGACAGTCTGCTCTTGCCAATACGACGCCCAACTACTCGGCTACCAGCGCCTTGCTGCATCGGGCCTGCCTCTCAACGTGTACGGCACGGCGGCTGCAGCGGCCGCCGCAGCGGCAGCCTACGGCACCGAACAAGGCTTCCTGCCGCTCTCCGCTGAGCAATCGGCTTTCTACTCGCCCACGGTACGTGAAACACATCACCAGAAAACTCTTCGCTTTTTAAGATACACTTTCTTTCGCGTAAACGAGGGCTGGGAGGAAGGTGGTGAAGGAGAAGGTCCGGCCCGTTGTGAACGTCTGTGAAGGGGATGGTCTTCTCGCTAGGAAAAATCGATATTGAAAAGTACCACAGTGTTCCAAACGATTACATTCTTTTTGGTCACAGTCCAGCAGAACTTGGGGACCGCCTATTCGTGTTTTTACAGACACCGGCCTTCCTCCAAACAAGATTTATTTTGATTTCGTTATAAGTAAAGTATTTGATGATGTCAGGTTAAAGATAGGGATTGAGGGAAGCAAGCGTGCATTTTTTTTTTTTTTTTTTCCTTTTGGAAGTTTGGAGGGTTTTGGGTTTTGTGGAATAATCTTAATAATACGAATTAATATTTGTTGATTATTAATTAGAATGATATTGAATAACATTTTAATAGTGAGAGGATAAGATATTGATTTAATTCGAGGAAATATTTTTAATAAAAATGAAGTAGATTCAATCTCCTAATATACTATATAAATATTTAATGGATATTTGTAACAGGCGTAATTTTATGATTTCCTGAGACAAAATAAATTTTAAGAATATATGTAGTTAAGTGTAATTTTATGATTATATGAATCAAGAGTATATGAATATAATATTTTATATATCAAGAGTATAGTATTTTATGTTTACATAAGACAAATACGATGGAAATAAAACGAATTACTAAAACTGAATTATAATATTTACCTCCTCCTTAAATGAGAAAGGATGGTTTAGAGGTAATTTTAGTGTTCGAATTTCGATGGATTGTGTGTTCGAATTGTAACCCAATTGAAGAATTGCTGCAGAGGCTCGGTAAGAATCCCCTTTAAACCGTTGCAGATTGAATTTGCTGTTGTTCACACATTAGTTCGGTGTGAAAGTTTGAAGTAAGGATTTCTGGTTAAGATATCGTATTCATATTTGACGAAGGTTTAAAAGGTAGATACTAGTCCTAAAACGATTCCCACGTAAATTTTAGAGGGATATTAATTTAACTAAATCTCGAGATGTTTAAGCTTCATATGCAAGAGTAGCAATTTGGGAAAAAAAATGTAAATACATAAATGGAGATATAATATCTGAAAATTAAGATTATTGAAATCTATATATAAAGGAAATACAATATATATTTTCATACTTTATTTTTATTTGTTTCTAAAGAAATCGAAAGTTTTTCCCGAAAAAATTTCACAATAATCAATTATAAATCCTGATATGCGATTATTAAAGTGATCACATCACATTTCGGAATTATCATTAATTATAAATCTATCTAGCAAATTTACGAACTTTCAGGAAAAAAGAAACAAATCTAATGGTACTGTTAACATTTTCAGAAATCTGAAAAATGAGAGAGATACGAATCTTTATGAGATGTAGATGAGATGACAAAGCCTTTTTCTCAATTATTATCATCTTTTTTGCCTACATTAGGAAATTACGAATGATTTTTCCCCAAAGCAAATAGTTATTACATGCTAAACGAAGCATGAAAATTTTCTTTCTTAGATTTATCAGTTCCCAGCGACACACAGTATTCATTTTTTGGAGATAAAAAGCACTTTGTATCGGTCGCAAGTATGTAAATATAATATTTACGTAAATATTTTTCTCATTATTCAACGGAAAATAAATGGAAAAGAAGAATAAAAGATGTGAAAATATGATTTCACTTTTAGAATTTTTTTTCACTGAGAAGAAAAGATTTGATACGGCAGTAAAAGGTACAAAAATGAAATATTAATTATTAATATATTAAAGAAAATGCTATTTAAAATAGTTATTGGCTATCTTTTTATAAATAGCGTTATGCGAAAAATTATTTCTTGAATCACTTTTGCTAACGCATATTAGTAAAGAAAAAAAAAATACTATACCATATGGTCATTTTTTTTTTTTTTGGATTACCTGTCTAGAACCTTAAATCCGGATGGACCAATCTTTTACAACCACTTGTTATCAGTATCAGAAGAATTAATTGGAAAATGTGACGAATATTTTATCTAATATATAACGGCTTAATCGCATCTTGAGCGACTTTATAGAAGTATGTTTTTATAGAATTTCTGTGAAAAAATCTTTGTTCTTATTTACGTTATATTATAAATAGATCAAAAGTTTTTAATGTATTAATAATTGCATAACAAATGTCTTTCGTGAGGATAAGAATCTTAAAATTCTATTTAATAAAATGTATGTATTAAGTAAACAAAAAAAATATAAAAACATATAATGTCTTTTAATAAGAAAAATTTCGCATATTTTTCATATATTTTCACATATTTTAATCCGCAAAGTGATAATTCGTAAAAATCTAAATAACTATTTACGATATAAGTTTTAATTTTAGTCTTTAAAAATTATAAACTAGTCCACGAATTTTTTTTTAAATTAGCAGTTATAATAATAAAAAAAGGGACAAAGACAACTCATTTTTATCAATAATTTCAAAATAACCTATTATAACTTTAACGAAAAACAGTTTCAAAAAATTTAAATTTCAGTAAAATAAATAAATGAATAATAATAATAATCCTTTCACAATGTGCATCAAACCATCAACCATGAGATGCTTAGAATTACTTTTGCAAGTCTAAAACTTACTTTCTGTAAGTCTTTCAGTACTTCATCAATTATTCACAATATCATGAAAATTGTATCGCATTGTTTGTAATCAAGTGTGAAAAAAGATGATTCTTTGATTAGTTTCCTGGTCTAATTATTAGAAATATCAATAGAGGTCAAAAGGGTCATTTTTATATATTTAAGTCATATTTATAGGTTATGTATTCTGAGGGTTAAAGGAAAGCCCAACTTTACTGAAATGAACTTGAAAGGATCCATCAAATAAGCTTTGGCCTACTAAAATTTCTCAAAGTATTCGATTATTATAAACTACAAAAATTTCTGAAAGTATTAGATTACTGTAAAATACAAGAATTTTTCAAAATGTTCGATTGCTGTAAACTACAAATATTTTGAATTTAGACGTTCGAGCACATATTTTCTGAGAACATTTGATTCATCTTTTAATACTTTTTTTCACAATAATTAAAGTAATAAATTTTCGAATAAAAGGGCGATTCATTCCTACCCCCGCCAAAAAACAACACGATTTTTCTATGCTACAAAGCAGTTAATATACATATGTCTTCATTGAATTTGAAAGCCGAATTATTGAAATTCTATTAAAAAAGAGAACGGCGATAAAGCGCCGCTCTCCAGTAGCCATTGTTCAAGAGTAAAAGACCTACAAACGCAAAGAGCTTATTGATAAAGTACTCAGATATGATTTAACAAAAGAGCATTTTATTATCACTTTATTTTTTGAACGCATGAAAAGTCATAATGTGTTTAGAGCTTCAGGCAATAAAACTATTGTATTTTGTTCATTTGCCTGAAATAAGTAAGTGTATAATGTGAATTATACGAATGTGATGGACGTTATAGTAATACAGTAATGGCATAAGTAAACGTCATTGGAAAAGTGTTTGCTGAAATACGGTGTTTATTATCAGTTTTGTCTTTAGCTATTGTTACACTTAATTCATTTTAGAATAATATAAATTTATTCAAAAATTTCGTGATAAAAGGCATTTCATTAATTCTGCAAATATAACGGACAACAGAGAAAAAAAATGGAGAGAAACTAAACTGCCATAAGGAATTTAAACATATTATTCGAAGAAAAAAGGGTAACGTTTTTTTTTATTATTATTATAGACTCTTCATTTCAACAAAGTAAAATTACTGCAAGAAAAAAATAACAGTATTTTTTCGAGACTCTTTTTTTTTTAAAGTGCGAAATCATACCTTTAATTTAATTATAATTAATTAAAAATGAAAATAAAAGTTACGGTATTTCTGTTTTAAAAATTGTACTACAATTTAAAGAAATGTACTCAGTTTATAAACTCACTGAAATAAAGTCTATCAAGTTGTACAGTATATTACTATTGTTTCTACAAATGAATGAAAATTCTTTCAAATTTGATATTAAAATTTCGTTATCTGTTATTCTTGTACCCATATTCCTTAATAAATGCTAATTGTTTTCCCAGAAATGGCTAATTTAGTAAGTGTAGCCGAACAAAATATATATTTTTTAACAATCCTTTAAACTACACGATACCTTATTAACTAATCAATAACTAATTTGCTAACCATGTGTCGATATTATCTATTTACGTAACTTGATATTCAACATTTGTATTTATAGGAACATGAAAACAATTTTTTTCTCATTTTTTTCCCCATTCTGTTGAGATAAATGAATTTATCATCTAGGCAGCGAGAAAGATCCTTTCACAATTTTTATAATTAATTTCAATTTCATGCATTATAAGTAAAGAAATTAAATAATATGCTATTAGCTTATTAGCCATTCAGTACATGCTACACAAACATTAAACAATTACATCAGCTTACTAAGTACTATTCGGTGCTATTAATTGAAGCATTAAAAATAAATCTTTACTACTTCTGTCCATCCATGAATTTGTCATCCAGGCATAGGAGGGGGGAAAAAAGATTCAGAAAATGACAGTTGTACACTGGAAATATGTCCACTTGCTCAACTTTGAACTCTGTCACGTCCAGGAAGCTTTTCATGATGCCGGAAGTTGTCGGGGGATGGACTACCGAAGTGTCCAGAGGATGGCCAAGGGTGATAGGTTAAAGGAACTGCCGAAAGGTTCTTTTTTTCCCTCCCCTTATGGACAGATCTCATTCACCACTCTAGCGTTCCTTTTGGTGGACTGAGGATTTAAAGGACCTTTTCCCGTCACATAGTGTAGTATAGGAAATCCTCCCTATACCCTTGGCAAAGATCTCATATCTTCCAAGAAAAGATCCTTTCACATGTAGAGAGAGAGAGAGAGAGAGAGAGAGATAAAAAAGAATATATCCGTCAGTGATCGGAATGCCAAATCATTGGGAAAAGAAGATTAAGGAAACGGAAAACATTTAGGTTAACATCATGTTTTTCCCGAAAATAAAATCAAAATTTATGAAGGATTTCTAACTTTGAAGCTTATGGATTGCTTCTTAGAGAGAGAGAAAGAAGATTTAGAAGTTCTTATTGCAATGGTTAGAATTTTTCGATTAAAATATCATCTTACAAAATTTTCTTTCAAATATTAATTTTTATAAGAATTGGATTATTCTTTGTAATGAATAATTATTAGTATGAGGTTTACAAAATAATAAATCTTAATAATTTTTTATAGAATAAATTTACAAACATTCGTGAAGATTTTTGGCTGTAGATAGACTAAATAAGCGATGTCCTTTTATCTTTCTGGAATTTGTGGTATTGTATTATGCGTCTTTGTGCAATATATGTATGCTCTGAAATAGGTATAGAATAAATAAACCTATGTCCTTGTATAAAACAAAATTAACTTTTAAAGAAGGAATTTTTACCATTTGTAGAATGCTAGCTTGGAAAACTAATTTTGCTAACATTTGCGAATTTTTATCAAATAGCACACCGCTATTCAAAGATGAAAGTAGCAAATTAGAATATAGAAGCGGTTATAAGGAAACTGAAGTATAGGATAGTTGCAAAGTATTTTCCTGATTACAAAAATTTCAATTCTCGCCAAATATTGTCCGAAATTTCGTCTACCACTCTAGACACAGCATTGGCGCAGCATGGCCAAATATGGCTCTTGCAAAAAAAAAAAAAAAAAAAAAAAAAAAATCCGAACTAGTAACAACAATTTAGCACAGCGTCTATGATCCCAACTTTGAGAGTATCAATGTCTTCGTTTGCTGTTGCAAACTTCTTGTTCTTTATGTCATTCCAAATTTGACATTGAACAGTAATGATATGTAAATAGTAACAATAAAGTAACAACGAACTTTTTTCTGATTTCCCGCCATTTTTATTACAATCGAATATACTTTTGCATTAGTTGCGATAACCGTTTGATTAAAAAAAATTAAGAAAGCGACATTTTCATAGTAAACATTTTACAATATTACAGCTATTTCACATTAATGTTTTGAAATTAGGTAAGGACAGTACGTTGTATGTGGAATTCTCGTTAATATTTATGATAATAATACACTACTAATTTACTATGAATTTTTATCCGTGATGAGCAAAATAGAAAATGTAAGTTTATCAAGGATTTTCAAACAATGTATGCATAGAAAATACTATTTTATGTAAAACATTGTTTAAAAACTACTTTTATATGACTCCTAATAAATTGAAATATTAAGAGAAATCTGTGGGGAAAAAATTAAGTTGCATATTTAACGTCATTACTAAAATAACAGATAACCCCAACAACCCCAAATCACAACACCTTCAATTCAAAAATAACAGACACTTTTTGAAATAATCTAAGTCTTACTATAATTGCGATAATGTGTATTATTTCACGTATATATTTGGCATAAAAATAAAATTAATGATTTAAGCAGAAACGGAGAGGAAAATGTGTGAGAGAGAAAATATACTTTTCAAAGAATCTTTCTTCATTTTTCAAGAATTCTTTCTTAATCGGGTATTAAGCTTAAATAATAAAATAAAGAGATCACAATGGATTAAAGCATAAAAAATAATTACATTTTATCTGAACTGTATTTAAAACTGCAATTATTCTCATCAATTGTTTTATTATTTTCCTGACTATTTGTATGTATTGAATGAAAAACTTATATCAACGTTTAGCCCTCCCACAAAATATTATTTAAATCTTAAAGTACTAAAATGAGATCTATTTCCCACCATTTGAGAATTTTGCATATTTTTTTTTTGATTAAAAACTGCAGACTAAAAATATTTTCTTGGAATTTCCCTATATTATTACTTTTTATAATTTCAAAAACTTAATAAACTTCATTCTTCTAGTTTCTTTTTTTAATTTGTCGGTCTTGCATTGAAACAGGGATAAATGCAGAATAAATACAGAAAGTTTATTTGTAAAAATCCTAATTCCAGTGATTATTTTGTGTATTGACTAGAAAACTGATAAACATGAGAAGTGATGATAGTTAATGATTTAAACATCAAAATTAATTTTCCATTACTAACATTTCCTTTTATTTCCTCTTATTTCTGTTTGTGTTTTTTAAATTTAGTTGAATTTTAGTGCAATTTTAATTTTTTATAACATTTTGGAAACTACATTTTACTTTTTATAACAAATATTGGTTGCAGTGTCATAAAATATTGTATTTTCCGATCAATTTTCTGATCCAAACATTATAAAATTCTATATGATCAAAATGACCCTACTTTGGCAATTAATCAATATTTTATTCTTAGTACTCCAAGGATTACCTTTTTATGCAAACACACATACATAAACATATCTTTTTGCTTAGTCATCTTTGTAGCTTAAAATCTTTCCCCCTTTAAATAAATAGAAAACAAACAAGCAAAATATGCATAAGTGTTTATTGAACTAACTTTAATTTAGCGCATCTGAATTTAGTTATTCCTGATAGCGCACCATTTTCTACCGTCCATCTGCCAGTCACGATTGGCCAGTTAAATGAAACAAGCTGCCTATCATTTTTTACCTCCGCGTCTGACTCTGATTCTTGAAGAAGTCAATGGGATCTAAAGCGAGGAAATGGAGCAAATAAAAGATGCTGCTACTCAATTCCATCTCTGAAAAGGGTGGAGTGGCCGATCAAACCGTAATGATTCGCAGGAACCGGTTCCGATACCAAATCTTGCCAGGAGCTCTGCATCCGGTTTTTTCCCACACTCCTGCGTAGGTGTAGAGAGGTATATGTAATTTAGAAGAGTGTTTAAAGAGATCATTTGGTGTGGATGTGTCAAAATGCGTTTGCGGCCGTAACAGAGGCAAGGCTAATTGTTTTGCTCGCGGTCTCTTATTGTGCGCAAGAGATTACGGTGCCCCCAATCAATAAAACCAGCAAAATCCTGCTACAAGACACTGTTACTGGATTCTTTTTATTTTATTTTATTCCTTTTTTTTCCGTAGGAGGTCGTTATGAACCTCTTTCTTAGAATAGTGTCGGTTAATGGAATGCACTCTTAATGATGAGGAGAAATAATACTAGCAGGTGTGTGCTCTGAAATGTCCTTTTGTGAGATCGTGGGATTATTGGGTTGTATTCTGTTTAGCTGTCTGGATCGGGGACAAAGGCCTTGTTCGCACATTTTGTAATTTCTCAAATTACGTTTTCTTTGATTGGTGCTTAAGTTAGCATGTACTTCCCTTTGTTTTATGAACCATAAAGCACAACAAGCATTCTCCATGATTCAGGTGTAAGGTTTTAAAATGCGCTTTTCGTATAGAGGACATTTTAATACTTTGCGATCAACAATGCTTTTACTTTGTCAATTAAAATTGAAACAAATAATTTTTAAATGCTTTTTATTACTCCAAACTATATGTACAATTTTACACTTGGAATGGCTTTACAACACTGATTTAGGAATTTAAACACAGAGATGAAAATCGTCAAGCCTGATGCTTATACACTTGAATGATTAGGATTTATAAGATAATAATCCTGCAAATATTGTTCAAAACATTGAATTTCGTTTCATAGCTTTAGCATTTGCTCAGGCTTTGCAGATTATAATTCTATTGCTAAAAATAATCTAAACTTTAACAATATAAATACGATTTTTTAATTGAGTAGAAGCCAATTAGGTTGTATTCAATACAAAATGGCACAAATATTCCTTTTAAATATAAAGCAAATTATTATTTATGTACAGAACACTAACAATAAAATACTTTTTAACTTTATAAAAGAATAACTCATTTTTTCACTGAAATTGTAAAAGAATAGAAAAGAATTGAAAAAGGAATAGTTGTGATAGAAAACGGAATAAATTGTAACATGTATTAATCGCTGAAAGTGCAGCTAAACTCTTAACTCACTTTTACTGAAAACTGAAACTTAAAATTTTGATAAACCAAGAATTTTTATTCGAACATAATTGGTTAAAATTACTTCATGTGAATTGAGCATTATGTATTTATATTCAAAAATTTATTTATTTTTAATCGTTAAAAAGATAAATTCATATGATTTGTTCCACTGCAGAGAATTTGCTAATATGCAGTAAGCTGAATTATCCTTTTTGAAAAATCATTCAACGGGATAAATAAATATTTTTAAAAAGTAATATGTCGAACCATAGTTTGTATATGTATGATGATATTTAATTTTCTGTAAATTATTTAAAAAATTGTATTTTCAATAGTAAAAATGTTCAATAGTCAATACAAACTTTATAATTCCAAATTACATATTTGAACGTACTTTTATTGTCTGATTTGTTCAAGAGTGATTATAAAACTTTCACTTCATCACCAAAAAAACATTCTTTATGACAGTAGTACCAGTCCACTAATTACAGTTATTTTATTCTAGCACAATTTCAGTTTTATCATTCACAGTCAACCGAACTATGTATGGTAATCCGTAAAAGGGCAAGCCCTACAATTCCGAATTCCAGACAGGGTGTCCAATAACCTTCTTCTTTAAGTCCATTCGCTGGGGAATAGTCTGGAGATGTGTCGGAGGCGATGTCCATTTCGCTGTCCGAGCACGTAAAGGATCCCGAAGCACTTGTTTTACTTCTGGAGATGAAGAAGGTTCACAGATCTTGGACACACATACAAAGAGCTTCATTACTAGCTCTCGCGTGAACGCATGCTTCGAGTTATGCCCGAAATCTACCCTCGTAAAAGAGGACCGAAGGGTCATGGGAATGGCCCTCATCGCTGGAAAGGGAATGCCCAATCCTGAAACAGGGCATAACACCTCGCCCATTCCCCAGTACAGTGCCTCGAGTAATCGAGGCATTTATATGGATTAAAGATCTCCGTGGCCGGTCATTCTCGAAGCTCCGTCTCCCGATTTAAGTGTTTTCATTATAGGCTCTGCATCCTCCCCGCGGTGGTGGAAGAAGGGGGTCGTCTCCAGGAGGAATCGTCAGTGGAAAATGGAGAGGCAGTGGCACTTTTTTTTTACGACAAACGGCTGGAGAACACGCAGAGTGACATGCATTTGCATCGTGGTGGATCAGTGTCATATCTCATTTTGTGCACTGTTGGGGAACCTCTGAGTATGCTCTCATAGGTCATAATTAATGTTTATCTAAGCCAAATGTTGTTTGTTGTTCGTTTAATCAAGTTAGCGGGGATATTCCATTAAGAGACCTTTAATGGCATACATAGCATCCTCTTGTGTGGATATGCATGCAAGCAGTAGCAGTGTTTGAATTTGGTTGTCAATAATAGTAGATGATCCATTCGGGAGTGGCAGATGGATATGTCGGTTGTCCATTAAGTTTCTAAGTTGGTTAAGGGAATAATTTCTGAGTATGTTATAATACAAATTTAGAGCTAAAGTTTATATATATATATATATATATATATATATATATA
>JAPMOR010111282.1:0-34689 GCA_026543865.1 Argiope aurantia | reverse complement strand
TTTTCATAAAAATCTTCGATGATAAGAGTTTTAAAGAAATCAACACATTGTATATTATCGACCTCAAATTTTCTATTTTTTATCTTTTTGAAGCATTTAACTTGTTAAGTAACAATTTTAACTTTTCATTTACTATTCTTAGTCATCGAAATATTAAAAAGGACAGGAATTTCAAATTGCACAAGTGAAAGTTTATAAATTTTATTAGAATAAATCGAGTCGTTGTTTTCCAAGTTCATTTCTACCTTATTCAAATTGCGCCAAACGAAATGAAATTGGATTCTTCCTATTATTCAGCCATAAAATATTTAACATAAATAACTTTAAATATTTTAAATTTATCAGAAAAGAAGAACTTTTGACAGATTTAAAATTATCAATCGATGAAAAAATAGATTCTCTTATTAAAAGTCGACGCGATCTGAACTAGTAAGAAAAGTACTTCACATTTCTTATGTGTATTTAAATTTCAAAGGGCATTTATTCCAAAAGAAAGCATCAGTGGAAATCAATTTCCTTACTATTTTGCTTTAAACGCCGAAGAAATCAAAGGAAAGAAACCGAAGAAGTATTCGGAAGAAATCATAACAAAACAGAAAGCGAAATAATATTGTCTGTGAAATAACATTACTTCGGAACATAAATATATTCCTGAGTGATTTCGAATATTTCATTTCAATAGCTACCCGCCGATCCGTAACTGTAATAATAATAAAATTAAAAACTTTCCAATGATTTAATGGCAACGCGATGAATAGAAAAGAAGAAGAAGAAGAAGAGAGGAGGATTTCAAATTTATTTCAGCCGTTTGTGTGTTCCAAAAAGAGTTCCCGCTCTTTCTTAACTTACGCGTGAAGCAGACAAAAGGGTTTTTCTTCAAAGACGAATTGACACTTTAATAAGATTTATGTTTGGAGTTCCTTTTCGAATCGGAGCGATATTTTCCTAGAGAATGCCCTTTTCAAAATGGAATTCATTCGTACTCGGGGAGAGAAAAGAAAAATTCGTAACCCCTTCAGGTTTTATTAACATTAACTTCCAGTGTTTAATTTGACAATGAAACGGGAAATAACCCACTATGACCTGCATTATGTTTTCTTTCAGGGCAATAAATCCATTTTTATTCAGATGTGTTTGTTAAAGACGATACTATGTAAATAGTTCTTTTTTTCCCCTCCTTCATTCGCAGCCAAAGAAGAATGAAAATAAATGATAAATGGAAGTTTGCCACTTTTCAAAGACGAGTGCTTATTTTAATATCATATTTTTTCCTATTCTTTTTCCTTTTTCTGATTCAAGTGTCGAGATTTTAATTCGGGAATAAAATCTGAAAGAGGAGAGTTCAAGTGGTTTGGAGTTTTAATGATAATAAGCTTTTTGGCATGTATTACATAAAAATGAATGTTTTGAAGGATAAAAGAATACATAAAAGAGGATAAAAGTGTTCATTCATTCAGTTTGAAAGAAAGTTTTACATTATAAATTTGAGGAGTGTGCAGTTAAGATGTGGATAATCTTGATTGTTTTATTTGCGACAAGAGCTGTAATTGATCAATGTAATTGTAACGGAATTTGTAAGGTATTTTTGAAGAAAAGAGGGTTGTTCCAAGAAAAAGCTAGAATCACATTAAAATATTTCGTTCAAGACTTTAGACATATTTTCATATGTAAAAATGTCACTAAACAAACTTTCGATCCAAAAATATATAATAAATCTGTTACCAATTGTGAAGTCTAAGAAACTACTTAAGACTATGAATATATATTATTCTATTGGATTTCTTTTCATATTTTGACTTGACCAGAATACACTTTAACAGAATTTAATCACAGATCAAACTATATATATATTTTTTAAATTCGAATAAATCTACGAATATGTGTTAACAAAAAATATTTGGGAATTTATATATTTCCACATATTGCACTCAAGAAGCTGATGAGCTTGATTATTTTATTGGAGCATATTTCTTTAAAAAAAAAAAAAAAAGAGAGAGAGAGAGAGAGAGAGAGAGAAGAATATGCAGGAAAAGTTTGTTGTAGCGCTATGTTTTACTAGAAAGTAAAAATAAATGAATAAAAAAAATATTAGTACTAATTTACATATTTTAGCAAATCTAATATTCTTGGAAAAAAATCTTAACTTATTATTATCTTAGAACAGAAATAATTGGAATTAAATAAAAAAAAATTAAGAAAAAAAGATTAAACTGTTTAAAAAGTCTTTAAGATGAATTTAAATACTAATATACTATTTCTATTCAAAATTATAATGAATAAAATTAAAGAAACATCTGATTCAAATTTCATTTTATATGAAAACATCTTCGGCGAAAGAAACAACTAATAAAATATTTCATTATTCTTTGAACCACCTCCATTATTAAATACATTTTATTTACTCGTTTGCAAACAATGTCCTTCTTGATTTTTATCACAAAAAACCGACCGAAAACAATCAATCAAATAAGGATTCTAAACATTCTCATATACAACCTTCTTTGCTCACAGTAATGAATAGCCAACATCCAAAACAATTCTTCCCTAAATAAGCGAAGTTCATTTTCCAACTGTTATTAATTTTCTATATTGTATCGAAAAGAAAAGAGCTCTGCCAGAGAGAAAAGTATTCTTCAGAAGAACAACTACCTGCCTTCGATATTATCAGGTGATTAGGAGTAATTTGAAAGAATCCTTGCTACCGTCTGCATACATTATGTTCCAGGGTGGGCGGTTGTTGCTGAGAGAATACTTGTTTGCGCAAGAGTGGCGCAGACACGCCTATTCTCAAGATAAGAGAGAGATAAGACACAGGCGATAATATGCAATCGGGACAGGTGTTAACACTCCACAGAGGTTGCGTGGGAGGTTAAGTAAAGTTGAAGAGAGCTAAGAACCGAAGAGGATGATTAACGACTTGATAGGATGGGATGGATTGGGGTTCCCATTTTTGAGTTAAACCGTAAGAGGGCTCTGAAGCTGTTGTCTCTCGAATATGTACTGTTTTGCTAAACAAAAAGTTCTAGAAATCCTTGAGTTTAGTGGCTAGATTAGAGTTATCTAGGATAATTTTATAATTTTTGTTAATTTTTGAACATGTTCAGAAATTGCAATGTTTTAGAGTATATATAGTTTTGCAGTACAAAATGCTTTAGAAATCCTTGAGTATATTGAGTTAGATGAAACTGTAGGTTTCGTGAAATTTTGGCTTGATGGCTATTGTTTAGAAGATATTCTCACTTAAATTTACTCATTTGCCTATAGAAAGATTTAGAAATTCTGAAGAATTAATTCTCTGTTATCTTGGAGATTTTAAATTAATTCATGCGAGGTCTTTTAAGAAGCTGCGATTTGATTTCTGAAATAAGTTTCTAATACCTAGGTTAAGTTGTTAATTTCTTAGTTATATAATTAATCTAGGCGTTGAGTAACTAATAATTAAAAGACAAAGTTATTATAAATATTGGCTTAATGGTTATGGTTTCAAAGATTTTTCTTAAATTTGTTCATTTTGCCTGTAGAAAGATTTAAAAATTCTGAAGAATTAACTCAGTGTTGTCTTTGAGATTTTAAAGTAATTCGTACAAGGACTTTTAAGAAGCTGCGATTTGGATTTCTGAAATAAGTTTCTAACTCCTAGGTTAAGTTATTAATTCTTTAGTTATGTAATTAGTGATTCAAAAGCAAAGTTATCATAAATATATCATTTTTATGCATCTTAATCTTATTCTAGTTACTTAAAATAAGCTATTCCTTGATAGTATTTTGGGAGGTTACTTAGCAGTTAATTTTTGACCAACATACACGGACTAAAAGTTCAGAACAGTTAAAAGAATCTTAAGAATTCATTACATTCTCAAAAACATAAATAGAAATGTGTTTATTTTTATAAAAATGGGATTAAAATATTAACTACACACTCTAAAAGTTTAATGAATCACAATTTACACTCGGTTATTTCCTAAAATAATCTAATTATGTGCTCAAGTAATATTCAGCGAAAAAAATGAACCATAATAAATTGAAATTTTTCCTTTTGACTAAAAATAATTTAAAATAAAATAAGGTTTGTTTTTTGTAAGATATAAAAATCGGATTGAAAAATAAAATTAGTAACGTATCCATTAATATTTTTATACAAAGCATAAACTATAATGTTATGTTAGAGTTGCATAGAACAAAAATTGAGATTTGACTTTTTTTTTTTTTTTACAGATGACATTTCTTTATTAAGATAAAAAATTCAAAATCTTCCTTGTCATGGACATTTTAAGTTCTGTATATTGATCTAACGAAACTAAATAATTACTGAGCAATTATTTTTACAATATTATGTCAGTTTTACTATATCATTGTTGGTTGTGAATATAGTATTATATTTCCAAGAACGTAATGAATGATTTTTTTCATACAATGGTTTTAATAAACAAGGCCAATTTTTATTCATTTTCCAAAGTCTCTAAATTCAGAATTTATTTTGATTCAATAAGCAAACGAAATTCTTGAAAAAGTATCTATTATAACTACTATTCTTTTATTCAATCTTTATTAATACTTTTTCACTTTTTATGATTGCGACGATTGAGCATTGCTTACATTAGTGTGAAATGATTTCCAAACAACTTTGCAACATTCCGATAGTGTAATCATGCTATTATTATACATTATTCTGTCTTTAATAAAAAGCATTAAATTAATTATTTACTTAATTTTCTTATTTCAACAAAATGCAAGTTTAATAAATAATGAAGTTCAGTAAGTCATAAAAAAATTGCTTATTATCTTCTAAAATACTTATTGTTAAAATGAACTATATTGTATTTTTTATCGCCATTCATTATTTGCTCAATTTTAAATGTGTTTACTTCTTATTTCACCAAAATTTTGATCAGAACGAGCGAATATCTATTATTCAGAAATCGTTTCTAAATAATATCTTTTATTAACTACTGAAAAATCATTTATTAACTACTAAAAAAATCTATTGTTAAAATAAACTGCAACGCGTGTTCTATCGCTCTACATAATTTGCTGAATTTTAAATTGTTTACTTTTTAATTCGCTAAAATTTTGGTAAGAACGAATGAAAATCTATTATACAAACGCTCTATTTACATATTCTTAAACGCATTTGTTAAATTCCAAGCAAATATTTATATCAGTAAATATATCCGTTACCTTTTCTGAAATTGTTTTGTGAAGTCCTCATTCTCTAATTTTGTTTATTTAAACCTAATAAAACTCGCACAAGTGCACACAGAGACAGAAAACAATACTGTACATTTCGTGTAAACTTCCAGCGCAGGTAAATACCATTATGGTCATTCTAATGCTGCTGAAATTCGTGTACATATTGCTTCAAGTCGTATACTTACACCAACACATGGTTAAATAAATCTCCAGCATTGGCTATGGCGAGGTACATTAGCCCAAGTCACGCAGTTTTTGTTAGAGATCATAAAGTAGACAAATTATGAGATCGAAAAGCACGACTTGCATGATGTTTCAACTTATGTTTATGGACTTCATTCTTGCGATTCCATGTTTGTAGTCAAATTTACTGAAGAATCTGAAATATTTGTTATTGAATTTAAACAAAAAAGAATCTTGTTATTATTTTTGTTTTATTACATACCATTGTTTAAATGTGAAAAGAAAGCAAATATATTAAAATGCGAGGTATGTTATTCTTATAGAATGTCTTGAATTTAAAATCCACAATTGTTTGAAAACAAAGAAGAGATAATCTTTGTTTATGATATGTAACTAAAGAATGAATTTGTAAAATATTTTAATTTAACAAACTTAAAAAAATTAATTTATAGCTTATTGAAAGAAAAGTAGCATCTATTCAGTTTTTGATATGTTTTTATTTTGAGTGTATTGCTCTTATTATATACTTCTGACGCTGTTAAGAAAACATCTGAATGGGAAAATGCTTGTCAGAAGTATAACTGTTGTTATTTAAAAAATATTTCTTTAATCAACAGATAAAGCAAAACATATCTATGCTTTGTTTATTATAAGGAAAATATTTTGCTATTATAAGGGGGGGGAAATACACCTCAATATTTAATAATTAGCATTTATTTTAAGTTTTCATGTTTATAAAGTCTTATGTTTGAAATATTCTGTCCATTTATCATTGCAACAACAAACATTTTTTTATTTAAATGTTTGGTAAAATTTGTATGCAGTAAAATATTTTTGAAATAAGCTATAATACAACATTGTAGCACTAACAGATGAACATATTCATTCAAAAAGTTAGAATTTATTGTTATTTATAAATTTTTGAATTTAGTGAATTACCGTCTTTTAATTTACCGTCTTACAATAATAATAGTCCAAAATACTGATAGTCATGCAAAAATTACCATAAAACGTTAAAGATAAGTTTATATTTTAGTGAATAATCGTTTTTTAACTAACCGTTTTACAGTAATGATAGTCCAAAATATTGATAGTAATGCAAAATTTACCATAAAATGTTGAAAGATAAGTTTAAATTTTAGTGAATAATCATTTTTTAATCAACCGTCTAACAATAATAATAGTCCGAAATATTAATAGTCATACAAAAATTATCATAAAATATTAAAAGATAAGTTTAGACTTCAATAAGAAAAAATAGTTTAATGACTTCAAAATGTGAGAATATTTATGACAAAATCATTTTATAAGATCATTTATAAATCATTATCATTTAATGTTTAATGTTATAATCAAAATCATTTATAATCATTTTTTAGATTTAAAATATCCTATAAAGTTCTCTTTAAAATAACAAAATTCTTATTATTACACTTTGCAAAATCAAATAAAGTGAAGCGAACCCTCACTTTATCTACAGTTAACGCACCGGATTTTTAAAATATCTGGGCAATACCTTTCTCCTCCCATTTTGCTTTAAAATGGCGCTGATGAAACAATCAAAGGAATCATCTCCCCCATGACGTCACTAGGGGCGAAGGCTGACAGCCAATAATCGATTATAGCCGTTGCTGGTTTTAGATGCAGAAGCGCTATTAAAATGAAGACATTTTCAACGCCTTTGAAGTTAACAGCTTGGTTGATTTTTTGAATACAGATTTTAACAAACAAGAAATTTTTTAGAACGATTTTTTTTTCTTCATTGCTTGACTGGTAATAGTTCTTTTCATAGTCAGAAGCTTTTTTTGTAATATTTATCGGGATATTCTGATAAATATTGATGAAAATAACTGAAATTTTTTGTTCAGCACAAGTAGATACAAATAGATTTCCGCTTTCTGATTTTTTAAAAATTAAATTTCTATGGATATTACTCAAAAATTTATTCCTAGCTTCAGCTTTTATTTTCTTTCTACAAAATAATGGCATTGTGAGGAATTAATCGACATTAAAATTGTTAGCCAAAAATTTATTGCAGAAAAACAAAATCTAATACTTGCATTATTAGAAACGATAATCCTACGTTTTCTACTAGTAAAAAAATGCATTTTTTAATATAATCAATTATTAAAGAACGGCAACTAAAAAAATCGAATGATATTTAGCGGTAATCAATCTCTTCAAATATATGATTGCGTTAGGTTAGCAACCATCTTATTAGTTTATTATTTTTCTTTAATGATAATTTATAATTAATTTTAAACATCTTAACACTAAAAAATATATAAAATAGGGAACAAGCAAATTTTATTGCCACTGGAATCTCTTCATAAGTATATTAATAAAAATAATGCTTTAGAATAGTCTAAATGGTATACTTGGTGAAAGAAGATTAAAAATTTATTTAAAAGTTTTCAAAATGTTTCAATCCATTCTTTATTTAAAGATCACAATGTACTGAATGTGCATGAGTATATGCACACTTATTTAATTTTGATGGTTTTTACATAATTATAAATTATAATCAGTTCTGATTAGTCAACCCAGTTTGTTTGTGTGAGCGAATTCAGAACTTAATTTTATAAAAACACGGTATAAGGTCTTTTGAGAAAGAAATCATTTTTGGAAACAAATGACTGATTGTTAAATTTGTTTAAATTATTTATATTGAGATTAAATTGGTTACGAATGGTTGCTCTTATAATTTAAAGAAGTTTTTGGAACATATGTCTAACTAAATTTTTTATTGTTCAGTTTTGTAATTTATTAACCTTATTTCACAGAATTTTATCAGTTAATTTTACTAATCAACTTTAAATATAAGTTAGAATTCAGGAATTCGAGCAACTTCGACCTTTGAATAATTTGATAGAAAAATATATAAGATTGGTATTATTAAAAAAGTAACCATAATTAGGTAAGGGCTGGACGTTTGTTTTCATTTTTCAAACATTTAATAATGCAGTTTGTTTTGTAATTTTATAAGATGTCGGCTTCCGACAAAGACATCAAAGATATTTTATACATATTTTTCCTTACAAAAAAAAAGTTTAATTTCTTTAAAAAATTCTTAACATTGCTATAGAAAAATGAAAAATGTAATTTTTTTGTAGGTTATTTCAATTTTGCCCATTTCTGACTGCAAAAGTGTCTTATTTCCTTTCCAATTTGATGGACTTTAAATCAGCTCCCAGCTGTTTACAGACCTAAAACTGGTTTCTTGAGTGTGAAAACAACAACAACAACAATAATTTAGCTATAAGCGTAAGAATATGCGCATATTTCATTACAAACAACTTCTTTTAAGTAGATTGAGAGGTTATAAGATTCTTTACTTCTGAAAACAAAATTAAGATTTAAAATTGTTTAGGCAACTTATCAAAAATGGGTTGAAATTTTAAACGATTTTATTATAGTTTATCATATAAAGGCTTAACTGTGTTTTCATAAATAAAAAATAAAACCTCAATTCTTTTTTTAAAACTCAGAAAATCAGTTTTGAAGTCTCTGTAAAGAAAAATGCAGCTAAAGCTGGATCGCACTTAACAAGTTTTTAAAAGTATTATTTGGTTATGGTTTTCGCTGTGTATATCTAACGCAAATGCAGAAGGGGAAGAAAAGGCGTGAAAGAGAGTTGAATGACTTAAAAATAAGGGATTGTTTAAAAAAACTTCTTTATGCATTTCATGTTTTCAGTTTTTATCTTTTTCTAAATGATATATTTGAATTCTTATATATCCAATATATATGAATTCGTATGAAAATGTCGTGCTTCTTTCTTAAGAGAATAGTTTATATCTCAAAAACTCAATCGATCTCTCTGTTCAACTTGAATATATTTCGATGAGTTTCAAAATAAAGATAAACTTTTGAAAAGCATATTTTAAAATGTTATGTTAGAATAATGATGTTTTTACCATTTATGATAGCCTTACAAATTGTGTGTATATATAGGGAAATATATATTTGTTTTTATTACGATGACGTCTTATTTATTAAATTTTTGAAAACAGTATTTTATAGATATAAAATTAAAAAGAAGAAAACATTTAAGACACATATTTTTGTTTAATAAAAGTCCTGAAGAAGTATTTATTCTTTTAAAGCTTTTAGAAATTAATTTATAATTCTAAAATTATTGATAAAAATAAAGAAATATGATTAGAAAATCATTATTTTTAAAAATGATGCGAAGATTTATTGCATCATAAGCTAAATACAGGAATTAAATTTCTGGAAAATAGTTTTTAGCACAGTTATGACCTAACTGGTATATAAAATCTTCAGGCTAAATCAATTTGGAATCGAATACCTGGATTTTAAGGTATTTTTTATACAGTATTTTTTCTCCAGTGCCAAATATAATAATGCAACCTCCTCAGATAAAAGGTTTTCAAGTTTGAATTTAAATAAGGGAAATGCTTAGTTATTAAAGGAAGAAACTATATTTCTGATTCTCGTTCAGATAGAACCTTATTAAGAAAATTTTAAAGATTGAACTCCGTGGTTGAAATTACAAATACTCTATAAAGTGTCTCATTTGTTGCCATGATTTAAAACTTATTATTGATTGAATATATTTATATCTAAGCACAATATTGGTTCAGTCCTAAAGAAAAAAAAAAGAAATCTATTCTATTCTTTTCTTTTTTTGATGTACATTTTTTTAAAACATTCATTATGCTTTTTTCTCAGGAGGTAACTTTGTGTTCTGAAAGATATAGATATAAAAAAAAATCAGAAAATTTACTAAGGAATATTAAAGCAAAGAAAATTATACCAAATGTATTGACAATTTAAATTAATAATGAGGCACAATAAAGGATTTGTAGCTATTTTGGTCTTAAAATAACCAAGAATCGTATAAAATGTATTTTGATAAAATTTGAGAACTTATGTATTTAAGTTTTGGTTGATTTTTATTAGATTATGTTTAGATTTTTAATCTAATTTTGATACATTAGACTTGTATTAATGAAAGTTTTTGGTAAATTTTATAATGTCTAATAGCAATGTTAAGAATTTGTTAAAAAATTAATGCATAGATTTTTTATCTACATAAACTGTAAAACTCATAATATAAAAAAAGCGATGAAGAATTTAGGAGAATGTTTAGAATTCTATGCACAAAATTCTAAAATTCAACTAGGCAAAGTTTGGAAATGAACACATTAAATTAAAGGAAATGCTACGAATATAACAGGTATATAGCAAATATCTCTTACATTGATCTATTGTCTCAAAATGTTTCCTATGTAACCCATGTAATGACTTTTTTTAAAGTACAGAGAAAAATATATTTCCAGTTTTAATTATTTTCTGCGTCTAGATTAAAAAAAGAACAATGAGGGCATACAGAAACCTACGGCGTTTTACTCCTAGATTTATTTTTTTTAAAATTTCCCTAGTAAAAGTATCAATTCTCTTAAAGACAAAGCGAGAAATTATGTTTGAATTTTACATAATTATGTGACAAAGTACATCAAATCTCTGCAAATTTAACCTCTCTAGCTTTCTTTCTTAATGAAAGTTCTGAAAAGTTTATAATCTTCTTTTCCTTTTTAAATTTGGATGATAATTTTAGACTGATACGTTGAAATAAACTCAATTATTGTCGTTATAAATTTTTTTTTTCAAAAGAATTAAAATGAGATTTTTATAATCATGTGATTAAATGCTTTGGTTTCACACTATGCAATACAAATTATGTCATTTTACATTCGTAAGAAAATAATAAATGTTGTATTATCAACATTAATTGATATTCAAAGAATTTAATAAATTTAAGATGATATATGTCTATAAAATTAATTTACATTTATCATGATTCCAACATTTATGTATTTCGAATTGCCATGTTCATTCCTTTACAGTAATAGCAAAGCCGTGGGGGAATCTCATGAATATATCTATCCGATTAGATCTAAATGAAATGATATAATTTTATATTTATGTTTACTAGTTAAACTTTAACATAATTTAATTTTATCTTCAAATGCAATTATTTTAATTCTCTTTTAATAGAATTAGCATAATATAGGTACAAAAATTCGAACTTTTTATGTTTTAGAATTTTTCTAAAGATGATAAAATTAGCCTTTTATATATATGATTATACGAGATATAAACTGAATTTAATTCACATTAAATTTATTATAAATAAAACTATAACGTTTCTTCCAAATTAAGATAAATTTAAATACACAGAATTAAATTCTTTTTTTCAATAGATATCTCTTGGTATCTAGCAGAATTCTAATGGCGCAAAAACCTTTAACAGCCACTCTCTTCAATGTAAATAAGACATCGCTGCGATGTGTTAAGCGAAATTCGGCTTTGCCGTAATGGACAATTTCAGGCAATACACATCGCTCGTGACCTGATGCACGGCTGACTTTCAATAAGATAGCGAAGAACACGTCGTGTTAATTAACCGGTAATTCTTAACGTATATTTTAGCACAATCTTTTTGTTTCCATTATTGCCGGAGGCTCGTTGTTAATGCAGGCACATAACTACCACTGCATGATTATTAAAGTGTCTCTTATCTGCTCATTGCAATCTATTGCGCGAACAGAATACAATTACTCGAACATGACTTTGTTAAACTCATAGTTGTTTTTAAGGGCATATGGTTTTCCTTCCTGCTATTCATTAGCTGAAATTCTTCTAATGAAATAACATATTCATTAGGATGCATAATTATTGAAGTAACACGTAAGGATTTAATAATTGTTAAAGTATTGTGGGTCATGTGACCTTAGGAATAATCACTGTTTACGATTGACCAACAAAAGCTGTAGCTTTAAGTCTTGCTAGCTGAATAGTTGAGGTTTAATGATTTTTTTTTAATTACGCATATGCTTGATAATTAAAAAAATACTTTTTTGTCTTGATTACTTTCATTATTTAACTATTATACTAATGAACAATAATATTTTTTAGAAAATATTGAAGGCAGCTAATAACTTTCTTTTAGACAAAACAGTCATGAAATTGAAACGGCAATAATGATGATTTTGTAATGATAAATATGAATATTTTATTGAGTTATGAGATTGAGTTGTTTAAAAATACATACCAAATTTGATATTTTGGATCTATAAAATTTTAATTATTTTCAGTAAAAAAATAAAATATATTAAAAATAAACTTGATGTCTTATGAATTTTTATCTTAAGTTAATATGTTATGTTTTGTTTAAAAATTATTGATTTTGAGTCATTTGTTTTAAAATTTATAATCTATCTTATGATAAACAAAAAGAATTTATGCTATGATAATGTATTTGGTAAATTTCAATGAAAATGTGAAATAAAAATCCTAATTACAATAACGCACCTTTAATAAATCTTTCATAAAAGATGTATAAATGAAAAGACGCATAATAAAAATTTTAATTAACAGCCTTGATTAATTCAATTTCACTGCATTCATTTAAACATAAGAAAGCTTTTCAAGATAGTTTCCAACATATTTCTACATTATGAATGAAAATTTAAAATACAGATTTATCATAAAAATAAGAAAACATGCATTTATTGCATATCTTAAATCAAAATTACACATTTTTTTATTTTATATCACTTATGAGGATGTAAAAATTAATTATTTAATTAATTTAGACTTTTAATTTAAATTTTTATCCATACTTTATTCAATTTACTTACCATGCTAATTGTTTAAGGACATTAAAAACATACTATGAATACATAACAATAACATTTTTCGCACTAATGTTTTGATACACAAAATAAGTTCGAAGGTTTTGCAAAGAAGTCCATTGGCTATATAAAGGAAATTAAAATACACTCTTCAAATTTTTATTCATTACCTCTTAAATTAGCACCAGATAATTTGTATTTTATTAATTCATCCTTTATGAATAATTTCGTGGTATCAATATCACGAAATCCCATACTCTTAGAGAGTGGTTTCTGCTCTCAGAAGATGGCCTCTTTCTATTTTGTAAACAATGTATAACCGAAACTGTGTATGTTTTATAGGTAAGTTACGATTAATTCGGAATTGTGACGAAACGCATGTAAATGGGAAATGTATAAGCAGTGTTTTATTGTATAACAAAATAATGAATATTCTTGAGGAACCAAAGATATCTATTATTTCGAATTATCATTTGATTTGCATTAACAACATTATAGATCTATATGTTCTATAATTAATATTATACAATAATGAATATTATCAATTCATTTTTATTAATCAAACGTAGCATGTTGTCAACATAAATAAAGCATTAATTAATTAATTCGGCATAGTTAAGAATTGATAATTTAATAAATTTAGCAATTATTGATAATTTTTACATAGATACTCAGCAGATTTTGGTTAGAAATTTGGAATCACAATAATTCCTCCCCCCCCCGCCCCCCAAAAAAGAAAAAAAAATGAAGTTAACATTATCCTTAAAAGGTATAATCTAAAAGAAACTGTGAAAGATTTAGCAATCGAAATATTCCACCACGTGATCTTAATTAGCTTTGCAAAGCACAGTTAGGAAATTTTGCAGCCATTTAAATGATATTCTGAATTTAAATTAGATTATTATAATATGAACTTATATGCATCTAATCTTATTTAATTCTTCATTTTTCATTTGAGTATTAGTATTTTACCTTAAACTATTTAAAATTCTCACATGCTATACTTATTTTATTTCGCACAGTTGTATAAATTTTAATTAATATATTAGATTAAAAATAAATTAGGCAGGAGTGTACCTGCTGGTTTATCAAATCATAAAAAAACTTTAATTTCGTTGTTTATTGCTAAATTTTCTTGCAAATAATTTAGTAATACGATTAGAAAAGAAATTGTCTGATGCAGAAGAAATTTTATGGGCACTAATTTTTATAGCTCAAAATGTAATACTATAACAAATCTAATTTTCATTGATGTTTTCAGATACCCAAAATGAATTTAATATTTACTGCAAATCATAAATTATCTATTTTAGCTTTCTTGCTAGACACAAAATATGGATTTCGGAAATAAATTATTTCAAAATAAAGTACAAAAAGATAGTTAATAATTATAATTTTCATGGATCTAATATCAAATATAAAAGAAAAATTTTAAATTGAAGAATTTGTCTCAAATTTTTATAACGTTTTCAATATACATTTGGTATAGTTAGATTTGATTTATTTTTCCAAATTTAAAAAAAATTTAAAAATCTTCCGGCATCTATATTGTATTAACTTTATCACAGCATCTCAACAAAATACAAAATAATATTTTCTATCGCCTCTTAAATATGCCTAATCCATTTATTTTTTATTGGGTTTGGTATTTAAAGGTTTCCTTTGTAAGGCTACAAATATAAATTTATTATACCTTTCTAATATCAATTAATTCTTTTTTACCTGCCGGAAAAAAATCTCACTATTATATAACCAACCACTCATACTTTATCCTCTCATTGCTATATATCTTATCTATTTCTCTATATATCTTATCTATTTCCCTAAATCCCTTTAGAAATTGAAACTGTTCGACATCCTTATTCTATTTGCAAAGAAACAAAATGCAAAATAAGACTCCAACGCCTCGTCTCCTGGCGACTGTTAAAGCAGCCTTCCACATCCCTTTGTACGGAAGGTGTCTTAAAAGTTGCTCAGGAGACAGATAACCAGATAACCGCAGTAAAAGACGGCCGTGTCGTGCTGTCTTTAAAAGCAGAGGAAGCCCATTGCCCCTATCCGTTTATCACACGATTGCCGGGGCTATTACAGTCATTCTCCAGCCCTTCTCTGAGAAACCATGACAGAAGTGGCTTTAGCAGCGAAAATGGGGAGGTGAGAGGGAAAATAATTTGATTTGGCCAGCCGACTCAATTTACGGGCCTCTCCAGGCCCTAATAAAAACCGCAACGGGCCCTATGAAGGGGGCCATTAAATACCTGAGTGCTGGGTTGGCTGAGTGAGTGTCACGGCCTAAACTGATTGGGCGAGAAATGTTTTGCGCTGTGACAATCACCGGGGCTTTATCTCCGGGACAAATTTTCCGACACGTGTTGCAGAGAATTTTGGGCTACTTTTTCTAATTCTCTTCTTTCACGAAAGAGAAGTCGATGGAGAAAGAGTTCTTTTATTTTCTTCCATCAGATATTTAAAAGGCATCGGAAGGTTTTTGTGAGTTGTTTTCTTTCGGTGATTACGGTTTCATCGTCTTATTGTCTTCTTGGTAAGTTGGCTTGGAAATGAAAATTATTTTCTTTCCCATTTGATCATATTGAGGGTACAAAGAAGTAGAGACTAAATTTTCTACTAATTAATTTTCTAATTAATAACCAAATTATTTTCGACTTTCTTTCAAAGTATTTACACATATTCAGTTATGATGTTAGATTTCTTTATTTGTCTCATGCAATCAGATTTCTTTTTGCTGATTAACTGTTAGTTTTTGGATTTTAAAGCTGAAATTTTGCAAAGATGAAATGAGATATTTCAAATTTTTAAATAAAATTTGTTAGCATATCAATAAATCACCAGTGAAAACTTAATTGGCAGTTTTGTAGGTGAATAAAAAATCTGAGCGAGAAATATCAAGCTAAAAATGTTTAATTTATAGGAACAATGCTATTATTATTACTTTTTTCTTTAAGAGTTTAAAACTTCTCACACAGGTATAATAAAAACTATTACTGTAATTATAAGTTTAATAATTCAGATTAAAATCCAGTAACATTGCTACTTTATTTGAGAGGTATTTCAGGCTGTTACAGAAGTATCAATACACAAAAAGTTATTTACTTCCATGAGTACCATAAATAAATATCAAACTGAATTAAGAAATTAACATATTTCATTGCAGAATGAATTGAAATTTTCTAGTGAATATCTTTAAATCTATTAACAGAAGGAGTAAAAACGTGGTTATATAGATGATGAATTTGAAGAACTGTATGATCTGTCCGAAGATCAATGTATGAGGTAGATATTCAGGTTTTTGGCATGTGATTGCGAATGTTGAAGGAATGGGGATGACGCAAAGGCTTTTCAATAACTGCATGCTAGACCGGATGTATGAGTGATGATAATCTTAAATATATGTTAAAATAATTTTTCTTGAAAATTTATAAACACTTTATGATTCAAACTCATTAAAAGATTTTTAATCACATAAAACGCTTCACTTTTCAAGGAAAGACATACAAAACGAAAATATTTTCATAATAAGTGCATTGTGTTGATTCATGATTATACTATCCAGTCATAGCTAGTTACAGATGTTGAGCGGTTGGCAAAGATAATTTTCAGTAATTATAGGTTTTACTGGAAATCGGCAGCTTGATTATATATATAATACATTTTTATCAAAAAATGTATAAATGAGTTAAAATGAATTTTCATTTATTCATTTTAATCAAGATTAGAATCCACTTTTCAAGGGAATATGGACATATATATATGGAATTACGTATGAAATAAACATAATTGTTTTGATTGTATGTTGAATTGTAAAAATAAATCTTGGTTTAAAAAATTTCTGTAACAACACGTTGAAGGGGAAACATGTGATCTTGAACAAAAGTTTAGACAATAAATTTTCACGAAAAATTTATAAATGCTTTATAAATAAACATTTTCATATGATAAAAGATTAATTTCTTCTTGGAAATGCACATATATACAATTACCAAAATATTTTCATTACTTATTTATTATGTTGTCTGACAGAACTTAAAACTTTTCCTCAAAATCCAGTCATTTCTCAGCTAGAAGAAGAATCCCCTTTAATTATTAGTCGAGTCTGCCTCCAGGGAGGTCAGAAATTAATTTCTACCCAGCGATTAAAACGTAATCTGAAACCGTCAGGCACAGGTTTCTTGTTTTTCCCCCCACATCCAGAAGGAAACAATAGGACAGGCACAAACAACGGCTCCGAGGTATAGCCGTGATTAGCTAATGATAAACGATAGCTTTGGCTTTTCATCCTTAATTAAGCACACGAAAGGCGCCCTTCTACGAAAAATTTTCTTTGCCACCGGAATTTGATTAATGGCTGAAGACTTTGTCATAAATCCTGCAGGCTTAAAAGAATAACTCTCTTTCTCCCAAAATACTGATGTTCCCATTATGGAGTGTAGTTATTGAAATAAAACCCTTGGACCTTTTCCATTCATTTGCTGTTTCTCTTCTCCTAAACAAACAAAAGGCCCCTTCATCGTCATTGTTGGTAAAAGATCGATTCATCAGGCTCTGTTATTTCAGAAGGGACGAATCTTAAATTAAGATTGGTGTGCCAAGCATATTACAGCGCTTTGATGCCTAGTACTCGATACTACCAGCCCTGCTGTACTTTCTTAATTACGGTTTGGGTGAGCGGATTAAGGTCCATTCATTGGTAAGAGTTGGCGCGCGTGTTAAGCTGTCTGTTGTTGAAAACTTCCTTGTGCTGCACTTAAAACTGGAGCATAATTCATTTTTCCGGAAAAGAGAGCCCCTGTCATTAAAAATAGGATATTTATCTTTTAAATTCTCCGGTGGATATTTGCTTTGACTCGTCGGGAAAACACTTTATTTTGTATGCGCACATTGTTACTCATGAGCTGAATTAAGGAGCAGGCGTAATAGTAAATGCCTTCTAAATCTTTGGATTGCTATGAACGGGGTGGGTCCAAGGATAAATTTTATTTAGAAAAAAAATATTGAAATTAGAAAAACAAAATTAAGATATTAAATATATATTTTTTCTGAGTAATTAAAATTTAAATATATTAGAATGAATTTACAATATCTAAAATAGTATATAATGTTTTTGTAGTTTTCTTTTTATACATTATACTTTTTATTATCAATTTTTTTCATGTAAATATGCTATTTAAGAAAATAAATTTAGAAAAAGTATCCGAAAATGGTTTTAAATAAACCAAACTCTATGCCTTTACATTTACAAAACGACCGATTAACTGCACCCAAAACATTTTGTAAAATTTACAAACTTAGTATAATATTTTCGATGCATTAAATTTCAAGTATATTCTCTCCAAGTATAAAATATATTCAAAGTATATTTTAATAACAATCACAAATTTACAAAATATTCCTTCTAGAAATCTTACAAAACAACATTATTGTATCTTTATTGCATTTTATAATTTGTGTACGAACAATAGTAAATTTTTTGTTCTTGCATGCTTTTCGTACAAGATTCGGAATACATCTGAATGTCGGTTCGATAGTTGCAGTTATAAATTACTACAAATGCCAAATTTTGTGAAGAAATGTAGTTTATATATAGTTCTTGTGAAATAGTATAAATGTAAATATAGTTCTATAAATGTAAATATAGTTGTAAAATAGTATAAATGTAAATATAGTTCTATAAATGTAAATATAGTTGTGAAATAATATAAATGTACTAAGCAATTCTATCAAATTCTATAAGCCAATAAAATCTTTCTCTACTCTTTTTTTTATGTGAAATATGCCATTCAGTCACAGTATTATTTGTAACTGGCATAGAGTAAAAATGCTTAGTGTGATATGGCGGAATTCTATAGCAATATTTCAGCCTATCATTATAAATCAGAACATGATTTTAACTAAATGTTTACAAGTGTGTGCGCATATGTTTTTGCATCCTTATACATTTAATTATTAAATTGATCAACAACTAGAAGGAAGTGCGTTCGCAGTTGACTGCGCAATATATTTACTGTCCTCAATAAACATTCCCTCAAAAAACATAAAAGAATGCATTGTAACTACCCGGGTGACATATCTGCATTCGAAGCAAATTTTACTTTTCAAAAAAATGGGGCCACTACTTCCTAAGTCCGTTGAGTTTTCTTTATATAAGTGCAAACAACTATTTTCCATTGCGTTTTTTTGAATGTTGAAAAGGGGCTCAACGATAGTGTACTCCAGCCACATTCTAGTTGAGTTTTTCCACCCTCTAAAATGCATAAATCTGTCAAAGCCCGAAATCGCTTGTTGCCACGATTGCGGTAGTTACATATATGATACCCCCTTCGGATGGATAAAATAAAATAAAACAACAGCAAGTAAATACGGAAATAACACAAGAACGGGTGCCCCTGGTAATGTTACCACACATGTAATTGCGCGTAAATCAAGCCTTCTGATGCCTTATGAGTCGAACAAAGGTTTGTCCTATTTCCACAATAAGGCTCATTTTTTAAAACAATTCCCGTGGAGAAAATTGTTTGCCCCCCCCCTTCTAAAGAGAAGTCCAGGTTGTTTTGTTGCCATAAAAAGCGACAGTAAAGCCAGTTTATTTCTAGTTCTAAAATGACCGGCTGTGGTCTTCGAGTGCGCGCAGTTGGAAGAGTGGCAGGGAGGAGATAATAAAATAAAATAAGAGACGAACGTCTGTACCAGCGCATAAATAACACGGAAAGGACAATAGACCACGTGTGGGAGACGCACATAGTTTAATTTTTTCCAGATCGGACAGTCCAGTCTGTCGCAATCTAGCTACAATCATGGGGGAATGTATAATGTTTAAAAAACACTTCCCCTTTGCTTTAACGGGGTTAAAGAAAACAGTATTGAAATTTTTAACCAAGGAACACAAAAGGTGATTTTTATTTTCGGATATGTATTTATGAAAAAAAGAAAAAAAAAAGAAGAAGAAGAGAAAAAAAAAGGAATGGCGACAAATGGCGGCACGAGACTTAGGCCTCACTCGACAATGGAACGAGGGGAAAATGATGGTTCTGGCAGTGTTCATGGTCCGCTGGTTCCTGGGCTTCTCGTGCAGTTTAAACGTGTAGTTTTACGTTATTTATTATTATTATCATTTTCTTCCTTTTCTGTATCAAGAGGTGGCCTTTTTTGCGGCAAATGTTCCAAAATAAGCCGTTTGGAAATAGAAGCTCGTTTGTAGGATATCTTGGAGCAAGTTTTTCTTTTTAAAGAAATGTCCATTGATCGGGATTTTCGATTAAAATTATGAAAAATCTGTTTGTCATGTTTTCATATTCAAGATAAAGAAAAAAAAATCATGCATTGAAACTTATATAAGAAATTTAACTTTTATCATTACATTGGATTTCACAACTTTCAAATTATATAAAATTTTAGATAACATTTCATGCATAAATGGCTTTGCTTTCCTTATTATTTAAAAAATTTTTAATAGTTTATTTTAAATTTTAAACATAATTCAATGAAGTTCAAAACTAAGGATTTCAAAGCACCTTTACAGCAAGTAAAAGGAATTTTAATCTTTGATAATCATATTTAAGGTACCTAACATAAAATGGCATAGCGACTAGGATTGTCAAGAAGTGGAGACATATCAGCGTCGATTTTAGGGGGTGGAACGATGTCAAGATATAAGTTCATTTATACCAATTTTTAACCCCAAATATGGCGAAAGAGCAAAAAAGATAATAACTTTGTTTCGCCAATGATGATGACAGACGACCGAAAAGCATCAGGCTAAAATTTAGGTTTTACCTAATCTCACTACACTATTGCATTTGCATTTTATTAAGTTAAAGTCTGGATAAAACCCTTTGTTAGACTTTTGCTTCGTTGAAATTTATTTTATTGGTAAAATGAAACAGTCAAAAACCGGGTTTCAAGCAGAAAATATTAAACACTATTAGCATTATTTTATGTATAGAAATATCTAATGACAAAAATATTTATTCAAGAAGATGTTTATCTTATTTCATTTTGATCTTTTTGAGTTATTTCTTAAATTAAAAGTGATTTAAAAATTAGTTTGGCAACTGTTTTTGGCAATAAATTGAGTAAAATTTACTTAAATATATTAATCAATGTTTTCAATGATTTGTATCGTTGTAAATATGTTTCTTCCATATCGTTTTTTAAAGCAAAAATGACTTACCACAGTTTTTTGTACTCACATTTCAGAATTCATACAAATAAATCGCGTGCGTACTATGTACATTTTCTTTTTTTCCAAGAGAATAAGTTATAAAAAAATGTACAAGCAGAACATATGTTTTTCTCATACATTTGTTCTATTAATGCTATTGTGTTTTCCCAACTACATAGAAAGTCTACTGTTTTCTTTGCATAAAATACTTTTTGATTATTATAGAAAAGCTTTGTGCCCAAATTCGATAGGGAATTAAATCGGTGGACGCTTTTGTCCTTGTTCAGGGAACATACAGGTGTCCGTGCACAACAATAAATACCAAATTTCTTTGAAGAGACTGTTAGGATACGATTTTATTATGCAAGCTCACTGAACAAAACATGGATCATCATATCTATTATGCAAAAGCTCAATTCATTCTATTCTGGAACATAAAGGTAACGAATTATAGTAAGATATTTTCTTTTTCTTTTTTTCCATCTATTTGTGAAGTAATCAACGTTCTCTTTATAAAATATTACTTCTTTTTTTGTTTAAAACATGCAATTCAATTCCGTTCATACATACAAACTATTCAAACTTTTGTTCAAATACAAATTTTTTTGTCTAATAGAATAGATTGAATTATTTTTTTGATCGGAAACGAAATATTGTGTAATGAAAAAAATATTGATTAGTAGAAATTAGTAGCTGAAACTAAATGATTATAATGTTATGACCGATTACTTTTATGACTTAAATTATTTAAGCCAAAAAAACACAACAAATATTTCATTTTAAAGAGTATTTATAGATTTTGAAGAACTATAAACTTTATGTAAAATATCTTTTATTGAATGCTAAAACTATTAATAGACAAATTATTATTACTTGATAAGTATTAATAGACAAATATTTATTAATTGATGTCTTACTTTTTAGATTCAGATTATTGAGTGGAAATCATTTAATGAATAAAATCTCACATTTCAATATTTTTAAAAATTAATCATTCATATTTAATAGTGGTAAAACAAAATTTATAACTCGTTTCTGCTCAATAATATTTTAATCTTTCTTTACCATTAATTAAATTATTAAGACATAAATTATTCCAAAATGTGTGTTTTATAAATTTTATTAACCCTTTGACTACACATTTATTTAAAACAACTTTTGTATTTGAAGCTCATTTAATTTTTTGAACATGCGAAGGAAGTAGCTTTTATGTAAGAATTCCTTTATTTCTTATTATTCAGAATATGTACTGCCACAAGCTAATTAGAATTTTAAAAAAAGGAAACAAATTCAAACAAATACGGAACATACTGATACGTCAAATGTACCCAAAAAGGAAAACTCACAAAAATAGGAAAACTTAACTTTAAAATAAGAATAATTAGATAAGTGGAAACACTAAATACCGTTTGGTTCCTCCTAAATATTTTCCGTTTTATAATTAAATATTTTAGGAAAGCCGTCTTTTAAAAAATGATGAAAGTCAAATATGAGTTGTATAAGGTTTCTATTTAACATTTTTAAAATCTTAACTTCTTTATGTTATCTTATCAATTTTGTAAATAAATATAAATATTTAGCATTTTTTATATAATTCTATTACATCAAACCTAATTTATCTTTTTTTTATTCGTTCGATTAGGGTTGAAACATTTTTGTAAATACAATTCCTTACAGATAGGTTACTATACATAGATATTATGAAGAATAGACAGAAAAAAAATCTAGTTAGAGGTTCAGAATGATGTATTCTAGCAGAATACACAAAAACAATTTTATTAAATAGTATAGAAACAAATCACCTAAAATGAAAACAATACAAAGCCAAACTTATCAGAAATGTTAAAAGACGGCTTTGTGATAACACTAAATTACAAGACACATTCTAAGAATCTCTGTATGCTTTGTTAACGCTAAATACATATTTTAGTCCTTTTTCTTTAGCAATTCGATTGGAATATTTTTACATTTTTTTATTCAAGTTTTTTTTTATAAATTTTTTTTCCAAGGGAAGAGAGGGTTTATGAAAAAGATGAAACCAGAGATTTTGCCTCCTACTACCCCTGTAATACCTCTATTTTACAGCATCCGGCCTCATAGGAAAAGATTAATATATTTTAGGAGAACCACACGTTTGGGGCAGAGAAGGAGAGAGCGTGGTGACGGGGAGGAAGGGGGAGGAACAAAGTAAAATAGAAACCAAACAAATCCAGCAGAATTTAATAAATCGTTTTCCGTATCTCCTCAGTAGCACGCGGACAGGACGGGCCGACTTTTTATCATCACGACTATTTTCATTTCTCTGAGGGGGTAAGCGTAGGGTGTGAGCATTAGTGATACTTTTAAATGAATGGGGGCCTCGAGGGGCGTTCAATAAGAGTTGAAGTGAAGTGCGAGATTAAGAGAAGAGGTGGGGGGACAATAATGGGCTTATATCGCTTTTATTATTTCGTCAGAAAGAGGGTTAGCGGAAGTAGTGACTAAATCCACGGATTGGGGATGGGGTTTGGTTTGGATGAGGGTAGTTGAGTTGACTTTCGAGAGGGGGATGTGATTGATTAAAAGAGGGTGCAGTGGTCACGGCGGCTACTAGAGGGAGGGAGGCAACAGATATTCTCATTTCCAAAATTAGCCGTGACGCTATGTATATCTATTAAGCTTTTACGCCGAAGACGGCTCATTAAGGCTTGTTCTATTTTATAAATGAAAAATTGCTTTAGAACTCAATCTAAAAGGTGTAAAGGATTTTGAAATGGATTTTTTTTTCATATTAGCTATGTTAGCATTGATTTTCAATTAAATGTTTTTAATTTTATTTTAATTGCTGCTGAGAGTCGTGCACTTGACGTAAATATAATTAGTGGAAGTAAATTTAATGTCTTTGCCTTTAATGATGTATCTGACTCGAGCTCACACACACACGATTTCGTCTTGTTTAAATATCCCATTCCTCATTTTCTTACGTATAGGCATATAAATTGTAATAAAATTTCCCAATAACGAATGTCAACGAGTTCACAAAAAGGGAAAAAGTTAAATATATATCCAATGAATATTTATCCCTTTTCTTTCGTTTTTGTCCTTTGTTTCTAATTTCATCTTTTGCTTCATAATTTTTATTTTTCCTATAGAAATTACTTTGATGAATTTATAGTTTGAGTTTATACAAATGCAATCCAGAAAATAGAAATTCACTGTTGTTTGTAAGGTTTATCCAGTTTTAAAATGTATGAAAAAATTGGAGTAGAGGAACATTTTTCCGTAAAATAATTAAATGTAACTACAAATTGTTATTAATCATTTAATTCGACAAAAAAAAACCCCTCGTTCCTTTCCTTTTTTGATCAAAAATTTTATTTGACAGCAATTTTAAGATTTAAAATGTCACGAAAAATAATTTAAGTTGCCTTACATGAACAAAAGGGTTATTCATGTTACGTGGGACAATTTGTCACATTTTCTAAAAAACTCTAAAATGTAAAACTTTTTTTTTTAAGGAAAGCGATTAATTACATTTTGTCAACAAAGAAAAATATATAACCTGCGCTGGAGTAAGTTTAAATATTTTCTTCATGAATTATTGTTAGTGCTTTTGCCAAATTTCTATAAATATATATTTAGAAAAAAGAAAAAGAAAAAAAAACTAAGCAAATTCCAATCTTTTATACCATTTTTTAAAATGAGAACATTAAAAAAAGAAAGAAAGAAATCGGTATTTTTTCATTCAGCTAAGCTAAATCCTTCGATGAGATCGTTAAATATATTCCAATTCCTTTCAGAAGAGTAAACAATGTTTTGCAACACGCCGAACTATCAAACAAACCTACTCAAAATGACTATTCGAGTCAAAATTTAAATTATTTTAGAAATCCGCTGGCTCTATTTCACTTTCTAAAGTGTATCCTACTCATTAAATATATCTTTGCCTAGCTTCTGAGGAATAAATTCTTTGAATCTCATACAGAATGAGAATACTAAAAAGAAGAAAAAGATATCCGCTTTGTTCGATATTTGGCAGTCGTAAACATTCACTCTTTTCTTCCAAACCAAGTTTCAGAGCATTAACGCAAATGATCCCCAAACCTTTTTCTCTCTGTCGCCACTCTCCTCCCGTTCCCCAGCATACACCTCCTACGCCTTCTAAAATCTTTGACCACAAAAAAAAAAAAAAAAAAAAAAAAAAAAAAAAACACTTTCGCACAAATTATCACCCTCCGTTTTTATTCCGAATTCGAACAGGAATTTCCTTTGTTATTTTTCTTCTTTATCTTCTCATCGTCAACTTCTTTCTTTCTTTCTTTCTTTCTTTTTTCTTTTTTTTTGTTGAATCACGCCCCCACCCCCATCCAAAAACCGCTCTCTTCTTTTCCCATTCGTAAAGAGAAAGGAAACGTAAAAGAAGAAGAAGAAGAAAAAAAATTATATATTTTATTTTCCCGTTCGCTTTGATTTTTAGGGTCGGTCTTCTTAATTCCAAGGGTGGGGGTCGGTGCCACCCCCCGACACCAACCTCTGTTTTATTTGTCAGCAAACCAAGGCTGAAAAAAAGGGGAGACCTTTCGCAACACTAGTCTGCAGCTGCTGCCTGCGCTCAAAACAAAACCCCGACCCTCTCCCCCCTAGGGGGCGCCGCCATCTTAAACCGCGTCTTCATCTTCTTCTCCAGCGTTTTCATAAAATATTTACGCAGTAGCTGCAACTAGCGGCCCCTGTCGTTCAGCAGATAAATTAAGCCTGCTGTACTTTAGCCACTGATAACACGATGCTCAGGCTGACTTTTGCAGCCAGCCTTATTCCCCCCCCCTCCAACCATGAAGAATTTTATATTATTATTATTTATCTCCATCCCACCCTCGCAGACTGGCATGGATGTAGATTGAGACAAGAGAGTAGAAAAATAGCAACACAGCAGATGAAAGATAAAACAAAGCATTTTTTTTATGCATCACTTTTTTGGATATTTTTTTTAAATGGCTGTAGATCGTAACCGTGTAGAAAAGAGGCGTTGATATTTTCTAGATTATTGGAATTGTTGTTGGAAAGTAGATATTTTTTCTTTTGAATTTATTTATTTCGTTTATATTTTTATGCCGGGGAGTTGGGAGGGGGGGGGGGGCAAAGACGGTAACTTTCCGTCTCTATTTCGTCTTTCAGCAAACATGACCCCTGTTTTTCTTGTGTCTTTTGACACTGTTCTTTCAAATAGCAAAGCATTTCTAGACCCCATGCGCCTACCAATTTTTATACCAAACATATAATTTAAGCTAAAAAGTACGTTCATTCGAAAACAGGTGTTAAGGTGAACTAAACACGGAAGTGACTATTGTTTAGGCTTAGACCAGTTGTGAATCTGTTTTGAAACGTAAAACAAAGGATTCTGTAAAACACTCCGAGTCCAAAACATAGACTAAGCCAGCATGTTGCATAAAAAAGAAGGTTAAAAATTCCAAAATGCAAATAATTATATAAAAAAAAGATTTAGATTTCAATCTTTGTGTTATGTATCTGTGTACGCCTTTGTATTTCATTTAGTTTTTCTGAATCTTAAAATGTTATCATAACAAAATATCATTTGATTGCATGCCTTCGGTAAATATTCACTTTGCACGAACATTCAGTTAAGAAATATTTAATACACAAAGAGGTATATTTCTGCTATGATCTTTTGTTTTTATTTTAAAAGTTGATCGAGTCATTACAGTCATTTCAGAAATGAAAACAAAACTTTTATTTATAATAATGATGAGGAAAAAAAAAGACATTATCAAGCAAAAATTATTTTAATCCATACACTAACATACTGTTTTTTCACCCACTATCTCTCATCAAATTTATCATAAATGTATATACTACATTAATTGAAGCAGGATATAGAAAAAAAAAAGTTTATATAGCATTTAATGAGGTATCTGATTGTTTCTATACAGTTTCCGAAACAGTAGTTTTTAAAACTTTTATTAAACTAAACCATTTTTATGCTAGCGTTAAAAAAATGTAAATAAATATTTTATGTTTAAAAAAATGACTTAATTTCTACTAATTATAGAGTTATTTTTTTAAAAATAAAATTGAAATTCTACACTATAGGATATTATGATTGCCTGTAGAATATTACAAGGGTTACTATAATTTGCATGTTAAAAATTTTACTTAGCAAGTGTTTTATTTTTATAATTTTTTTCGATGGAAGATTTGTTAAATTATATTTTTCTATCATTGGGTTAACAAAATTCAATGCACAAAATATAGTTAACATATAAAAAATTGGAAGAAATAAAACCCTTCACTGAATTACAATTCAAATCTCATTAAAAAATATAATTGTTATATCATCAAAGCGATATTTGCTGCTTTTTTACAGATTACTTTACCAAACAAAGGTTTGCTAAATGCATGAATCGATTGCTGATATCAACGAACCGAAGCTGTAAGTTGATGATAATCAACAATAACGGTTTAAACTTGTTTGGTACTCAAAGTAATCAAGAAGTAATACTGGAAGATGCATAACTTTATTCATTTATTAAAACAGAATCATTTATTAAGTTATGAAATTTTAAATGATGCATTTTTCCCTCATGCTTTAAAAGCATGTTTATGAGCATAGCATTTAATTTTTGGATACGATTTTATAATTAAATTAAAGTTAATATAAGTGTATTTATTCCGGTCATTTTAAAATAGAAAAGAGAAGCAATGGCATAATTAGACAATATGAAACTTTTGAGAAATTTTTGAGGTTGGATCCATGTGCCAGTTCTGGATAGTAAAATAGTGGCAGAGTCCTTGTGGTTGTGAAATTGCTCCTAAGATCGTAGGCTCTAAAATTTTCTGCTTGACTTTCCACCTTATATACAGACTACTAAGCGAATGCATAGTAATTTTAATGAAAATAATTAAATAACAATTAAATTTATCATTGGTAACTTAACTAATACATTTATTTATGTTTTCGGCTGTTTCCTAAAAAGAGGTTTCCGTCAGTTCACACACATGGTTGTGGTATTTTAGTACCTGTACCGGTAGTACCTGCTGACAAACATTAAAAATCAATTGCAAATATGTAAATTTATTGATGATGAAAAGAGTATATGATTTCATCGAATAATAATTTATTAAGTCATTTTTATCATGACTTAAAAAAGGTTTGTTAGTGAGGAATACCTTTAAAGCTTCAGAATTTCGTTTTCCACATTTTTTTCACCATTTTTATTTATTTATAAACGCACGTTCTGCAGTTCTGACGATGCATTTATTTATGTTTTCGGTTGTTTCCGAAAAGATATTTCAGTCAATTCGCAATTATGAATATTTAGTTAATGAAGTATGTATTTTAATCGCCGTATGTATTTTAATTCATTAAAAAAGAATGCTAATTAAATTTCGTAATTTTTCTATGGAAGGTTTTTTTTTCTTTCCAATATTGCATACAACATGGCAACAAAGTTCGATTCTGTCAAAGAAATCGATTACAAATGTCACTGTATCTAGAAAGATATGATGTTCGCCTTAATTTGGATATCATTATGTTTCTTAAAAGCTTATTGAGGGCTGAAAACTCAAAATATATATAATTAAAAAGATACAACTAATTTCAGTGAATGCGTTTTTTTTAAATATCTTGAAATTTAAATTGATACTATATGAGATAATATTAAGGCAGCAGATTTCTTTATATTAATAAATGGGATTAAATTTTTGAAAACTATGTTACTATTATCAAATATAATTTTAAATTCTGTATCGAAGAAACAATTCTATATAATTTTTATTTATTTATATTGGCTCTATGTTAAAATAATGCACGTTGATGAATAATTCAATGAGACGATAGCTAGTTAGGAAATAAGCATTAAGCAGTGTTATTCAAAACTGTAAAAATTTAATTAAAATTCCAAAAGCAAAATCCTTTTGCTATTATTCACAAAATAAACTAATTATTAATCAATTACGATAACATACATACTAATCATTTTAAAAACTCCCAATGAGCATGATAATATTAATTATGTAGAATGATATTAATTGTAGTATTAACTATAATATTAACTATGCATTTTAATGTAGCAGAGTGATTGAATCTCAATGAATTAAAAAGCCAGTATTATTAAATCAATAATTAGACTAACGTTGATAAATTCTTCAAAATAAATTTTATCTGTTTATCGATAATTTAATTACTGGTATGATGATTGATGTGTTCGATAGCTGCGATCTTTTTCAATAAATTTTAAATTTTAAATAATTAATAGCATTCATTTTTCATTTTTTAATAGTTAACCGTTTATTTTTAGCATTTATCGAATCCATCTTTAAAATTTTTTTTTAATAATTTGTTCAGTGCAGTTTTTCTATTCACTCCTTATATCATTTACAGTCTTTATAGAGCACCGAGGTTCATAGGTTAAGAATTACCGAAACAAGTTCATTCACAATCACCTATTTTATTTCAACATGATTGTCACTAAAATAATTTAATACACTCGTAGGATTGTGTCTGTAAGCGCATTATCTAAAATGTCATTTATTGACGGTCCCCAAATTATGAATGGAGCATTTTAGACGAAGGTGGCTCACTCCTTCCCGTGAAATAGGGGGAAATCCGTTTGAATAAAGTGTAAGGAAGGGGGATAAACATCCTCCCACCCCTTAAAAAAACTGTTAACTCTTGCTGCGCGCGCAATGACCAAATCAAAATCTTGCCCCGCGAGAGGTTTTTATCACTTTCGCATTTCCCCCTCTTTCTTTCAACGAATCGCATCACAGGATGTCGCTCATGAAGAGATGAAGGAGGGGGGGGGGGAGGTCTGCAGCAGGCAGTTTCTCGAAGATTGTGGACGACATATGTGCTCACCCCTCCCCTCGATATACTACAGAATGAGTCGCGAAAAGGACCCGAAGACTCGTTATCGGGGTAATTTTGAACTCCCAAATCGGCAGTGATTTCGGTCCCGCTGACAGCTTCACTTGGCGAAATTATCGTCTAGTGGAAAAGGCGGTGGTGGGGTGTGTGCTACGACAGTGAGGAAGTGGCTCGTGTGGACGAGGATAAGATTAAAAATGACGAGAAAATTCTGCGGTGCATCTATTTAAGTAACGTTACACCGTCTGTTTAGCTCAGAAGGGATTCCATTACGTTCCTGATAACTGAGGACGTGTTATGTTCGAGGCCTGCTATGAAATGAGTTACGAGACAATTGTAGCCAAATTGGGGATTTCAGATAGGCGCTTCGCTTGATATATGTGTATATATATTTTTTAATGCTAAGGGAGCACGATATATCCTTTTTCTTTCAGAATTGAAAAATTATTCTCCCTATATTTCTGAATAATCATTTTATACTAAGATAGCAATACGCTGATTTCAAAAATTGCATCTTGTATACATTGTGAATACATTTTGTATTGCGTGTGTATTTGAGGAAACAACATTTTCCCTGCTCAGAAATTCTTTAAGTTTGTCAGCAGGAAATTCTGCAGTGTTAATTATTTGCAGAATTAATTATAAAATTTATTTTCACTTAAGTCCTTAAAAGATTTTATCAGGATAAAAATTACAGCATGAAAAACAAACAAATTGTTTTTGAAATAAACATGAATGTTTTTCAAAATAACGTGTGTCAGAGACTCGCTTAACTTAGATGTCGTTAAATTTTAATTTTCTTTCAATCTTTTATTTAACATTTTATTTTTTTGAACGCAACCGATAACTTTCCTAATATTTAGGAAGGAAATAACCACTATTTAGACTGTAAAACCTGATTCGTAGCCTATTTTCAAGAACATATAGGAAACAAACTCGCAGGTGTTTCTTTCTGAAATCATTAGTTATTTTGTAATATCGCCTGGCTTATTTTCTTTTATTTGTAGAATTTTAGAAACATATTTATTAAGAAATATCGAGAATTCAGAGAATTATCAATATTCTTCAAAATTTTCATATATCATCTTTTATATCTCAGATATTAATGCATGCCAAATAATTCTAAAAATAAACTTTTACATACAAAAGAAAACACCATAATTTCCTTAGACAGAAAATAATAATGATAATAGAACCACAAAGTAAATACATCGGTTTAAAGGAAAAAAAGTATTTATACTTCAATTTCACAATTTTTTCATCCGTAACAAGAAAGTTGAAATAAAATATTTTTTTAGAACATAAACAAATAGTGAAAATTCAGCTCAATCATTTATCTATGTGAGCAGATTTTACATATGTTTGAGATATATCAAATCATTAAAAAAGATATTAATGCTTTCACTATTTTACATCTGCATAAGAAAAACCAATCTTAACTGTTTCTTGCAATTTACTGTCTTTGACGAGTATACTCCTTATGGAAAAAGTACAACATCTTGGGTTATGACGAGTTTATTCGTCAGAAGTAATAAGTATGCAAATTTGCAGTTTGAATTACATTTTTAGCAAAAATTCAAACACATTCTTAAATTTCAAGATGTTTAAAATATTTTTAGGCCAAGTCGAAATCAAAGGAAAAAAAAAAAAAGATTACTATTCATCTTACCATGCTTTGCTCCATATCATTCTTTAACAGCAAATGAAAATAATAAATTACTTTTTTCTGTATCTTTTGATTTATATGAAAAAAATATATGTTAGTTTTAGTAATTAAATAAATGTGGTTATTGAAACAAAAAAAGTTATTTCATTACAACATAATTTCACATTACACTTCTCTATGTTTGACGAGTATAGTCATCATCGCTATTTTTTTGCGACTCAATTTAGATGCGCATTTTCCGAAGAGGCCGGAGCAGTTATCTGGGTAATGTACAAAATATTGTAAATCTAAAAACTATTAAACGCATCAAATGATTTCAATGCTTGTGATCATCGGATCTTCCATCGACATCCAAATGACGTTTCATCCATTTGACTAGTAACAATACAAATAGCTCATGTGCTCAATACAAACTCAATACCACAGCAAATTCATTTCGTTTCTGTTCTTACGATTTTTATTTATAATGTTATTTTATCTTAAAAATGTAAAAAAAAGAGGAGATAATATATTCAGTTCAGAAAGAAGGAAAAAAAAAAGTTCAAATTAACTTTAAAAAAATCAGTTAAACAATTTCTAATTTTAGTTTACAAAACTACGTAACACTAGTCTGTAAATTTAACAATTAAATACTTGCATACACATATATAGAACCTAATACAAAAACATTCCCAAATAAAATAACAGACAACTTGAAAAGTCTTGAAAATTTAAAATCTGAAAGTATTTAAGAGCATTCCGTTGTAAAATCCGATTTCTTGCCTACGTTATGAGTAATATTCAGTCGTTGAGTAGAGGGGGGGGGGGGGAGGAGACCACAAGGAAGACGGGGGGAGGGAGGCAAGGGGTTCAAACTGCACCGAAAACGAATTCACATCATCTTTCGACACGTCCCGACATATCCATCATAGGAAAAATTCTTTTTCACACCTTTAAAAAAGGAAAGCCCGTTATATATGTTAACTTATATACATATATATACGAGGGAAAGGGTCGAGTATAGCAGCGGTAATCATATAACTCCACTCAATCACTCGTATACCCCCTTGCTTCGAAATTCACTTATTTTTCTGTCAATTTTATTTGTGAGTGAGGTAGGGTGGGCGAATGGTTCTCTGTCTGTCGGTAGGGGCCGTTCGAAAGCCTCCGGTGAGGGGTAGGCGAAGGGGTGCACGAGGGGGGGTCGAGGAAAAGCTGAGCAATATGGAAAAGAGGAAAAGCATCCAGGAATCTCACATATATACGACAACGGAATTTCAATTTTGTCCCCAGCTTATGGAATAAATTCAAACGAGACTCTTTCAAATGCATATACACTCCTCCCTCGCGCCCGCCCCCACCCTTCGCTATGAAGAGAAGTGAAGAGAGGAGACCCCCGTTATTTTGCATGCATATGAGTGAATGTCGAAACGCGCTCCCAATCCAAGAAGCGCTGGAGCTCACCGGGATTCTCTTAAAACGAAAGGAAGGGGGGGGGGCTTTAAGTCACTCTGCTGAACACACACGGAGTGAAGAGGCGTTCACTACCTCCCCCTCTCATTCACATCACATTTCCGAATCCCTCTCCCCCTTGCCGCTCACATTTCCTTCATATCCAAGATTTATCCATATTTTGGGTTTCTTCTACCATTCCTTCTACCTTATATTTTCAGCTCTATTTTTATGCTTCATCCCCGCGTATTTTACCTTTTCGTTGTTTCCTCCCCCCAACATCTCCCGCTATTATTACTCGTAGCTGTATTAACTATTTATTGCAGGGATTTGTTTCGGTCACTGCTGTAACCCCTTTGTTTTGCTTTCCCTGCCCCTTTCTTTGTTTCACGATATCGTAATTGTTTTCGTTCGCCGGTAGCTGCTGTCAAGTTCCTTCCTTTTATTTTATGTTCCTTTCGTGATAGGGCCTTTATCTCAGAATAAAGTTGGTTTTAATACCTTTAATAAGAAACTTAGCTCCGATTCTGTTTATGAAGGGTATTCATTGTGGAAAATGGATGATTAACATATTATGCTTGATTATGATATAAAAGGTATTTTTATTAAATAAATTTATTGCCATTATATAGTGAAAAATTGTCTTTCAAAATAAACAAGCAATTTAAAACTAGGCATTTTATCGGTCAATTCTCATCGTAATTTTTTATTGCCTTTTTAATGTTGCAATATTTTCAAGTTTTCCTATAAAAATCGAATAATGTTTTAATATGATGTCTGTGGGTCTTTTGGTTCAAATTTGTTTTTACAATAAAAAAATGAAAAAAGAAAATACATACAAGTTTTATTGCTATTTGTAAAAGATGCATTTACATAGTGAGAAAATGAATTTAAAAATTTATTGCACTATTTTTTGAAATCGTCTAAACAGAATTAGGCATTTTATTAATGAACTTTCATTCAGATATTTTTGTTGCGATGTAACAATGCATTTAAGTTTCCGTATAACAATGAATTATTACGATAAACGACTTTACATTCATGTTTTTTTATTTTTCATATAACTTGAAGCAAAATACAAAATTCTTTTAAATTTATTATTCTCATGACTTAAAAAAATCAACTAATATGGCGCGGAAATTGAGGACTTGCATAAAAATTAACAATTACAAATAGTTTCAATGCATAATACTTACATTTATAGCATATATGTAGTATTGAGATGCAATATAAATTAATTGTTTAAAATTCATTTCATTATCCATTGTATTTTTTATAAAATGGTAATAATTTTATGTTGCATTTCTTAATCCTTTTTGTTACTTGTCTGCAAAAAAAAAAAAATGCTAAAAAGATGTTTAGTTTGCAATTTGAATTCTTACAAAAATATGGAAAAGCGGAGTAGCTGTAAATGCAATAGCATATTAGATGAAAATAAGTTTCATTTTCAAAGCGGTTTAGAAGGAAAATGTGAATAATATTTATTTAAGATTAATTGTTTTTTACATTTAATTTC
>JAPMOR010111280.1:28213-46171 GCA_026543865.1 Argiope aurantia | reverse complement strand
CAATGGATAATATATGACAACTAACTAAGCTAATTCTTGACCAATTTCCTGAATTTTGAAATTATGTAAAATTAAAATTTGCACAATAACATTTTTAATAATTATCGAGGGGGTAGAACCAAAATTCAGCTTAATTTAATTAATTAAAATCTTATTTTTAAAAAAACAGTTCCGAGATGCACATTTCCATCCTCGAAAGTATCAAATTTAGTAGCTGTAAATTTAACGATATAGTTTGAAGAGCTCATCAAGCATTCACACACACATTCATTTTTATTATTAGTCGAGATTTTGCCGTGGATGTAAAGACAAACGTTTTCCTTTTTTCCTACCACTAAGGTTTTGCCTTTCTGGGAATTGAAATGAATACATCGAAGATCTGCTATTCTTTTCCATAATATTTGTTCAAAAGTTATGTCTAAATTTCAACGGTTTTCTCAGAGTTTATTTTGGATTCGAAATTTGTTCTTGTAGATCATTATTTGAAAATTTTATCATAAAATAATGCTAAATAAGAACAACTACTGGTTGCTCGAAATTCTATTACACTCAAGACTTAACCTTATTTGGTAACCATACCCTTTATCAGTAATTTTATGAGCGAACAGTTTTCATTCTTACTTTTGTCTTAAAACTGTTAAAGGGCACCAGCACTTCCAGATGACATTTGTCGTCCTTACTTTTTACAGCTTAGTCTTTCCCCATTCTTGCAGCTGTTTATAGATATCTAATGAATTGTTATTAAATCAACAATGCCGATGGCCATTACTCTCTCAGACGTTTACACATTTCTGTTCTTGCAAAGGCATTTTACGCGATTTCTCACACCGACGTAATTAAAATGATGCATTTTCTACAACAGAAGAAGGATCTTTTCCTCCTTTGAAGGTCTTAATTTTATTCTGGATACGTAGCGAATCATTTGGCCAATGTAATCTTTTCAAAAGTGACTTAACTTATTCTGATTTATCCTTAATTCATCCAGGCTTAATTTACATTCAATCATATTCTGAAAGACACACTCGGGTACATATTTCCAAGAAAGCACGAAAGCCACCAGAACTGAATCCCCAAACAGATTTGGAAATCTTCCGGATAGAGTAAAACCTAGAACTTCTCCGATTAAGTGATTATGTGACTTATTTTTTTCCGTGTTTCCTTTTTGTAAAAGTGTTGAATGATAAAATAAAACATACATTTCCCTTTTCATAATGAGGCCTCTTTTAACAAATATTAGTCACTTTAGATATATAGATATGACAAATTTCTCATATGCTAATCCGATTATAATATTGCAATAATCTCCCTCCAAATGGTCGAATAATGCAGCACACTTCAATTCGACTGCCAATAACAGGATACCTATTCTGGTTTTAGGTAATGAGCCATATTTCTGATATAATAAAATATGTAACCAATAAATAAATAAACATAAATATGATAAATTAGAAGCTAAGAAAGTAATTTAAAAGTCTAAATCTAACTCACAAATAATGAATCAAATATATTCCTGTAAAAAAAAAGTATATCTACCAGACATCAAAGTGCTGGGTGCGTATATTGAAACTAAAAAATTAAATTGTAACGTACTATTCTTAATGCTAAAACTTTCTACCTCATGTTATATGTCCAGCCATCTCTTGTGAAATTTCACTCTCTAAAAGGCTACCCAAAAATAATAAATTTAGAAGTAATTGGGGCTAAAAATAAAATAATAGAACATCTGAATTTTTTTTAAAAATAAAATTTTGATGCTTTGGCGAAAAATGAAGATAGCGTACAAAAATTCTGAAAAAAAAAGAGCCAACAATGATATTCTAATCAACGAAAGAGTTTTGATATTTAGTATTTTTGGTTAAAACAATATTTAATTTTTTTTAATCCACCCTATTAATAAATGCATTTCCCCAGGAAAGTTCTTTTGAATTGCTAATGTCGAGGAACAAGCAATCATATGTCGCATGAGCTTAAATGATATCTCAAGATCCGGGGAGGTTATCAATCACACATATTCTTCTCAATAATCGGACATAAAATAGGATTCGATCAATGGCAAGAGAAGTAATGCATGAAATTAATTGCCCTACTGTAACCAATGGATATACTTCGCTTGATCGATTGGGTTGCGAATTTAGTGACAAATTCACTTCCTTGATTAAGGTTGACTTATATTCTTATTTATTAGAGATGGCTTAAAATTATTATATAGATTGGAAGTTTAATGCCTAAAATTTGTAATCATAATTATCTTTCTAAATAAGCTAAGCAGTTGGTTTATTTTAACCAACAGCCATTTTGATTTAATTCTATTTGCCATTCAAAATTGTCCAGAATATAATGCAGCTATGGGCAAAGGCAATAGATAATTTTTGAATAAGTATTATTGACATAAAAGTGTGGTTCTGAAAATTGCGGACTTAAATTTGCATTTGTCGTTTCAGTGTATAAAAGGTTGTTGATACAATTACCTTTATTTAGTTAATTGATTGAAAAATAATACCAAACATTTGATTTCCTTTAATTCTGTCAAATATCATAAGCATAACTAATTATCAATGGCGTCTTCACTGGAGTATCAAACTATTAAATAAATGATAATGTTAATAAAATCGTGTTAATAAAATGATACCTACAACATCGAAGCAGCGAAATCAATTAAAAACCAAATCAATAACTTAATTGTGCATGTCTCTCGCTTAGTTTCTATAATATTTCCTGAAATTTTTCACACTGCTTCATCAGAATCTTATCTCAGTTTCGTAACCTTTCATAAAACTCCACACTTTGAATAAAAGTGCTCTTTACTTTCAATTTAAGGTGATAGTCAGAGAAATCACTTCCAGTTGATAGTTATTTTTTTAAATTGTTTTTGCTATGCTTGATGTAACTACAGTGTAAAAAAAATAACAACAAAGGAATATTTTAAATTTTGGGAAAGAAAATGCACATTTCTTATTTTGTCATTAAATGCGATAGTTGAGAAACATTGAATCCATCACAAGGCATATTTTGTTTATTCAGAAAGATGGATTCATTCAATTTAGTTTTTATTAAACTGCGCCACTGAAAATTAAGATTTATAAAGCAATTTGTTGAATGATTACCAAAAGAACTTTTCAAATATTTTTGCGTGCAGTTCCCGAGGTAATTTGAAACAGAGCTCAATTCAGTTGTATTAACGTCCCTTTTTAAAGCAATACTAGGGTTATTTTGAGACGGATCTCATAGTTTTAAATCGAGGCCAGATGCCGAGGATGACAGCTGAGCTGGCACCCCGTCTTCGAACTTCCGCATCCCGCCAGCGGAAGGATGCATGGACCCGACGGAGAATCGGGTCTTCAGTAGAATCGGGTCTCGAACCTGAAAACCCTCCGCTTCTGGAGCTAAGACCTTACCACCAGCCCACCGTGACATAACAAAGTTTACCTGAGAATTTCTTGCAGCACCAAATATTAAAAAAGTGAAAAATGAAAATTTTAAGCGGAAAATGAGAATGAATGAGAGAAAAACTTCGAAACTGCTGGTAACTAGCTGTCTTTGAGAATACAAAGACCCCAAACTATAAACGTATTTCAGAAGAAAGGTTTTGCAATATGAAAATTTGTTTCTTTCAATTCATTATTCTGTCTCTTGGACTTTATTCTGAAAAGTTCAAACAGTCCGCGTGGGTTAATTCAAAGTATATGACCTAGGCATAAAGGAGATGGTAAGGGGTATCGAAGAAGGGGAAGGGCATATAGGTTATGATTGGCGACTAATGCCGAGTTTTGGAAGAGGGCAACCACCAGCAAGCTAACTAGAAAATTTTAGTTAAGTACTAATTTTGAAGCGTGTTACAGCTGTTTCTGGAGGATACAAATTATTTTATGTACGCCTCAATATATTGGTCACACAGTAAAAAGTGGTTAAATTATGTAATTTCTGCTATTTCATCGAACATCAATGCATTTATTCAAATGTTTTGTGGACAAAAATCGATTATTAATTTATTGAATATAATACATAATCGAGTAAATTCTTTCCCCAAATAATAATCAAATCTAAGATTATTACAAACCCTTTATTTTTACATTCTCGTATACGTGGTACAGAGAAACTAATCTAATCATCAAAAAATTCAAACTCGAGATTTTCACGAACTTCCAGGTTTTAGACTTTCCTGAGCTCGAAAATCACAGTTTTGGAAAATATATATTTCTATCTATGACAAATAAATCTCAAAAACATTTTGAACTAGATGCGATTGAAATTTGATGTGCAATCATTGCATCAAATTTACCATGTTCTCCATGTAATTTTATCAGATTTTGAGTAAAATCCATTCTGAGGAAGTCCGTCTGTCCGGCTGTTCAACTATAAGTTAACACTATAACTACGAAACGAAGAGAACTAAAGAGATAAGATTCGACAAACAGATTTGACATCTACAGTGTCGACACCTGCCAAATTTTGAGGCAAATCCAGCAAACTATACGTTGACAATCTGTCGGTCTGTTCTTTCAGAAATAAGCAAACACGATATTTCAAAAATGCAATGACTGAAATATATCATATTTGGTATGAGAACTTATTACTATAAATACAATTTTGTGTCAAATTTTTGTTTTAATCGGTTGAGGAAAGCATATTTTAAACCCAAATTCGATTTTTGGGTACTATTAAAGCTATACTATGTCAGGGATTACTTTTGGGTCTTATGTCAGGGATTCATTGCCAAATAACTCGCAAAGGATGACACGAAAGGTTCAGTAGAAATGGTAGATTTACTCCGAAAGTTAATATTTCGTAATTTTGTATGTCAATGCCATGTAAGGCGGCGCTCTCTGACATGATGAATTTATGAGAAAGTATGAGGGAAAGAATTTTGATCCCCTCCCTTTGGTTTCAGATATTATAAAATACAAGTATTACATATATATATAAATAAGTCAATTCCTACATAGGTGAACACAATTTTTTAAAATATATTTTTATTAAATAATTACAATTAATATAAATATGTATATACATATGACAGAATTACAATATTAAGTGGCAAAATAGAGCTTGGTGACAAACTTGGCGATCATTTGGCGATATGGCTACGGATTTGGCAACTTTGGCGACTAAATATAAATTACTCGAAAAATTTATTTAATGAATTAATATTTGAAAAAAAAAGTGTATTTACATCTAGTGTCGTCCACCACAAGTTTGAAAAAATGTGTTTGAATTTGAGTGGATGAATAAAAAGGATTTTATTAACGATTGAAAATTTGAAAAAGATACAGAGAGAGAATGTGAGCTAACAGTAGGAATTGAATAAAAACATCTCATTTTCATTTAGAAAAATCTTAATGGGCGATTCTTGTTTTGAAAATAAACGAAGAAAAGATATAACAATTGAAACACTATTGAAAACAAAAATTCTCTGCAACAGAACGTCGCATGACCAACTGTGGATCATTCATTGTTCCCAAGTTTTATTTAGTTTCAGTTTCTAACAGTACTTTTTATATTTTCTTTAATAATGTCCCCATTCAATAACACCGAGTTTTATCTAAGAAAAGCGTAAATTCTTTATCGTATGAAAAGTTGGATCAAGAACTATTTTGTTTCTGAATTTATTCATAAGAAAATGACCTTGAAACATCTTCAAACATATATATTCTTCTCTTCAATAAAGGTCAGTTAAAATATTTGTTGCATGGAACGAGATTTGATACAATTATATTAATTAGAAAATTATTCACTTAGGATTTCTGAAGGTTTCTTGCTTCTCCGGAAGCTCCAAAATTTGTGCAATCAGTTTTATACTATGTGATCTTATTTACTTAGCTTCGTTCCTGCGAACTGATTTTGACTCAGCGCTGTACGATCGTTTTGTTATCATTAAGACGTTATTTTGCATTAATCCATCTAGAGAAACGTTATGATTGTTATGATTGCTTCTCCCCTGTACATAATGTTTCCCGTGTAAAATAAACTGAGTTACATTTCAGTTTCTTCATTTTGGTCACGCATCTTCAGAATTATGTTTACACACACACACACACACACACACACACACACACACACACACACACACACACACACACACACACACCAAATTAGATAAATAGATTAAAGTGTGTCGCTTTTGCCTGCTGCTTATTGTATAGATATCTTTAGAGTGGAATATATCTCATATTTATTATCTGAATAATATTCTGACTTTAAGAATGCAGTATATTAAAGTTAGATGTTATTTTTCACGTGTTTTATTTTCTATTTTGTTAAATCGTCACATTTAATATATATTTAAAGGTAAGGAATTTAAAATAACGAAAATAGGATAGGAAGTAATTTTATAATTGAAATCTACTTCATTTCTCTTCTTATTGCTAATGATTCCAAGTCGAGTGTGCTTAAACGCATCATTGGTGTTCAAAGAAAAAGTGCACTGCAGTAAAGCAGTGTTTGAAGAGTTAATGTTGCACCTAAAAAAGTTATACATAATGCCGTAACGTTTTTGCACATTTTGCTAAGAAATTCGGATACTTTTCTATTAGATAGGCGCAAGTAGCCAAATAATTTAGACCTGCGCCGTAAAAAACGTCGCCAAAATTTGTAATGTTAAGTTTGTGCATGAGTTGGATCAGGTCTTAGTGACATTTCTTTCGGCTCAAGTTCTAAATATTTGCCGACTTTTCGCTTGCACCCAGCTTACCGAAATTTATTTTGATTTGACTAACCCGACTGACAATCTATGATATGTATTTAAAGACTACTACAAATTCGGAAAAATTATTGTCGCATTTAGTTTTTTCACTGCATATGAAATAAAATTTGATCAATATTTAAGAAATCAATGCGCTGCAACTGACTACCAGATTTCGCTTGATTGCTATTTTGGATGTAAACTGAAGAACTCATTAAAGTAAATTCACTCTCTTTTGAACATCAACGCATGTATAGACAATTTATAAAATATTGTTTTAGTCCGTTAGTTTGTTAATCAATTTGAGAAGACGCGTTTTATTTCACTGAGTTATACTTGGAATTCATAATATTCTGGAATGTGGAGAAGCCAATTGTAAACTTAGAAGTAGACGAAAGATGTTGTGGTATCCACAGCGAGAAACCCTGTTACCCACGATCAGTGTTGCAGGTTTTGGATTCTCCAGGGTGGATAACGTCTAGACCTAGAGTGGAGATCTTGACCGCTCTTTTGGTGTTGAAGAAGCCGCCGTGACTTCTAAGATGGTATAATGGTTTTTTTTTTCTGGAGATGCTTCTTGCCTTGGTGTGGGGAGATGTGCACCAATTAATGACTTTAGGTTATTTGACCAATGGAATTTGCGATATAGTTCATGAGGAACTTTGATTACACTATTGAGGTAGAGAAGGGGAATTTTATGATTGATTTTTTAAAAATTTAATATTAATGGGGTTGAGAAGGATTAATTTTAGAGTTTCTGTATTAGGTTAAATTTGGTTTCGTTAGAAAAGAATTAATCTGAGTCTTTTGATATTTGGGTTTGGTTGATAAATTTATATCTCTTTTATTGCTTCGTTATCAATTTGGAGATGCTTAATTTGTAAGAGAGATGCTTAATTTCGAGATGCTTAAATTTGTAATTGGATAGTCATCTTAGCAGATAAAATACTGTCGTTATAAAATACAGCGAGTTTTGTTTTGAAATTTAATAACGCATTAATTGGAAATTAATAACACATTATCGAATATATTTAATTCCAATTTAATCTTTTATTTGCAATTCGATATTCATGCTCCTTTTACCGATTCTTTTTGAGTACGAAATTTGGATTGTTACGAATTTGTAATATTGTTCCCCGCGGCATTTAGTTCCATAGCAAGGGAAACAAATTTATAGAAAGATGTAAAGGCAAGTATGAACTGAAGTAATCACCTAAAAGTTGTTGCTAGAATCGTATGATAAAAGCATGCTGCTGGAAGAATTCTTTGAAAAGCTTATGCTGACAATCGATCTTCTTGTTTAGAGATTGTTCCAGTTTTGGGAAAAATTATCAATTAAATATAACCTTCCCAATAAACTGATATAAAAAAATTGACCACTGAAAGAGGATAACTAAAAGAAGTAATGCACTGAAGTTGTCGCAAGAGGGCGGCTTGCGAATATTTTTCACATGAATGATTGGGTTTCAACTATTTTGCCAATAGGCATTGAATAAGTTAATTCAATTCATTATTTCTGCTATATTTATGGTAATTATATAGTTAAGAAGCAAAAAACAAAACAAAACACTGCAGATTTCATGGAAAAAGTGTTTATTGCTTATTTTACCATGAAATTGGGAATTGAAGATAAATAAATTATGGCCGATGTATTTATAAAGACTGATTAATTGATTGATTAATACAAAAAGCTCTTATTCTACTACTTCAAGTAAATTTAGACCATATAGAATAATTTGTTAAATTATAACCTATAGAATGAGAATGTTTCAAATACTTTTATGACTAGTTTTCAAATGTATTTCAATCAAACATGAAGGAAGAAGTATTTTTGAGAATGAAAATCAGGAAAATGGTGAGGAAATAAAAATCATGTACTTAAAATTTGAATGAACGTAGGGCCGATCGCATACAAAACTTCAAATTTGTTTTTATGAAAAACGTTAGAAAATTTCAGAATGTTTTCTTATAATTTGAGAAGTAAAAGTTCATTTTTTTCTCCAAATTTGAGCATGGTTTGTAATTCTGAAAACACCAGAATAAGTTTGCGTGGAACAAGTTGAAAGATATCACCTAAAAGCGAAAAATTTCAAAGTGAGTCAGAGAACGTGAAATATTAACTTTATTTCTTATGGATGCTGAATGTTGAAAAGAATTAACTTCCGGGATGTTTACTAAAATAAATGTGTAAATGAAGTACATTCAGAAACTCATTTAATATTGTCAACGAGAAACCATCCGAAGAGTGCATAGAGAGGTCAAACAAAGAGGTCAAAAGATTATGGATGCTTTATTCACAAGAAAGTACGAGAACACAGATATCAGAACACAATCCAAGTGTACGAAAAAGAACACAAAGGAAACGACAGAACAATAATGGAATTATCGCAGCAGCACAAAGCACTCAGAGAAAACTCGACAGCTCAATACTCTGGAGAGAAAATTCATTCAACTACTTCTGCACGTGTGTGTACATTCCCTTGAGAAGCTGTTATTAAACAGCACTTTTACAAAAATATCCATTTCCAATCAAAACATTTTCTAAAAATTCAAACGATGATTACTTTTTTTAGTGCAGGATCCTGGAGAGAGTGCATCTGCATTTATAAGCAAAATTCCATTTCGACGCTGGATTTCAAAATCATATTACCAGAGTGTTTGGATCCAGCGAGCTGTCTGTCTTTCAGGATCCTTAAAATTAAAAGAACTATCTCCTAGAAACATCAGAGAAAAAAATTTGGAAGCTTGAATTCCATGAAAGTAGTGACGAAAATATTTTACAGAATATAAAATATCTAGTACTGTTCGTCAATGGATTCTGAGACGACCACATTTCGACGATTCCATCTCATTCAGGTATTAACCTTTGACCTTGGATTTCCTCCATTAGATACTTTTTAGTTCAATTTTTTTTTCACGTGTATGTGAATGCTGTGTTATTTCTGACAGCCTTTTATTTTAACTCAAAATTTAGTATTGATATGGGTAGCCATAAGTGGTGAAACAGCTTTCAGCGATGGTACGTAGAAAATTTTTCATAAAATAAGTAAATTTTGTGACCAAGAAGAAGAAAAGGGGGAATTAAAATATTGCCGAAGAAATTTAATAACACATAAAAAAAGAAGCATTTTAATATAAAAAAGATCGTTATTGTTTTGTAAAAAAGTAATTTCCAAGTTTTAAGAACAGAAATATTTTATTTATTCTTCCTAATTAAATGTTTATGCCCCTTACATTAAATAAAAATTGCTCTAAAATATTTTTCTCTGCATTGGTGCCTTTTTCCTTCTGTATTAGTATTTATCTGTAATGATTACGTCTCATAAAACCGCGAATCTTTATTGTTAAATTTAAATATCTCCTCATTTCATCTTTCTTCTCACCCCTATTTTGTCGAATTAAACTCATCCCAACGCATGCGCAAAAGTGCGGAGAGTTTTACAATACGTTGTCAAACAATAATGTCTTATGTGTGGCGTAATAACTTCGTTCAAAGCTCTGAGGTGTACCCAAGTATTTGATGAAGTAAGTTTTGACATGTTTTCCGTTTTCAATTATGTTGGAAAGCACGCTTTTTAATTCTTCATTAACGTAGTTCGTTAATGAAGGATCCTGAGGCTGCCACTTTTAGACGATTTCATCTCGGTAAGGGGTGTGACGCGGAAGGAGGAACGCATTTCCGGAATTCTTCGACATTGTTTGGCCTTGATTTCCGACTAATTATATACTTTTTCATTCAATTTACATGTTTTTTTTTACATGTATATGAAAGTCATGTTGTTTTTGATCGTATCGTTTTATTTTAATTCAAAATTGCGTATTGATTGCTTATATGGTTAGTTCAAGAGGCAAAAAGCTTTCAGGAATGGCACGAAGAAACTTTTACATAATACCATTAAATATTGTGACCTAGAAGCAAAAGGTAGGAAAGCATTTATTCCTATCGCACATTCTTCGAAACGCTCTGGCCGAATTTCCGGCGTTTCTATTAATATCATTAAGATTCGCAGGGAAGCAAGAGATGAACTTCATTCAAATTTTGCTTCACTTAAAAAAATGAAAAGGGATATGTTTGAGAAAAATCGATTGATTGCAACCCTATATGGTGAACTGTGCATAACTTTTATGTTTGGGAAAGAAAAAACTCTTCTTTGAATAAATTGCTTCCGGTTTTGAAAGAAACAATGCACTTTAAGTGGAGTAAGGAAACTACGGCAAATTCTACAAAATACTGCCAAAAAAATTCAATAGCTTAAAATAGATGCATCTTTGACGTTAAAAAAAATCATTATTTGGTAAAAAAGTGAATTATTAAATTTTGGAAACAGAAATCTTCTATTTTTTAATCATAATTGAATGTTTAGGTCCTTTACAGTAAAAAAAATCTCTCTGAAATATTTTATTGTGAATTAGTATCTTTTTCCCAATATTACGAGCTATCCGCTATATTTTTAGCTCCCAAGGCCGTGAATAGTTCAAGTTTATTGTTATTAAATATAAACATCTCCTCCCTTCATCTTTCCTCTCACGCCTATTTTGACGAATTAAACCCATCCTAAGAAATACTCAAAACCGTGTAGGATTTCAGTATCTGTTGGCAAACACAAGCATTCCATCCATAATAAAGTCTATACCAGCTCGGAAACAGCTTAAAGCAAAAGAAGTTAAGAGTGACTGCTTCAGACTGTTGAAAGATTTCTTCACCCAAGGCCGATTAAAATTCATCGCGGCTTCAATTAATTTCTCTAGAGGTCTTATTTCTCTACAGAAAGTTTCTTATAAAATAATCATGATAGGTCCATATGTCCGAGGAAACTAAGGTGATCATGCATTGTCACAGGCACTGCCGAATGACTATACTGTCTTAATTGTATCTGGAACTGTTTTAATTGAGTCTGCATCTATAATATACCCAAGATAAAGAAATCTTTCGAAAGAATCTGCATTTCTTTGGACTTAACATAAGAAAAATACTAATCTCGCATTTTATAGTCTCTGAACTACTTTACCAATATTATTTAGATGCTCTTTGAATGTTCGTTTTATTATTACAACGTCATCTGAATATACTAAGCCTGCTTCAGACGAAAGTCCACGTAATATTGTCTCCAAAAACTTTCAAATAGGAGCAGAGCCTTACACAACCCAACCTTAAAATGACAAAACTTTATCTGGCGAATCTTCCAGATCTCGACTTTGTCTACTTGCGGGATAATGACTTATCAGTGTGTTGTTTATGAACTGATTGTCGATTCCACCGATTTTTATCGAAAGCTTCCAGAGTGTAATCGATTCTTAATAGATGGAAACTACCCTTTTTCGGTATTTAATTTAATTTCTTATAATCAACACAGAATCAAGTCGACCCATCTTCCTTCATAACAAACATAATATGAGACGCTCAAGGCTTAAATGATTTCTCGATTATTCCACTGTCTGTCAGATGTTCAGCTTCTTCATTTTTTGTGTGTTCTGTTTTCTATTGTGTCAATAGCTGATTCTGACGAAGTCTTTTGGATTATAACTTTAATTTGGAACTCAAAAGTCAAATGATCGCATATCTTCTCCTCCCTCACAGAACATAAACGCACATTCAATGGAAGTATCTTCATGTATAGACTGAGCCTCCCGCGACACGTTAGACAAAAGGTTCCTTGGATGGTCTTGGCGTTATTTCAGAACGCTTTTCAAGACAAACTTTTTGAATTTTGCCTCATTAATGCATTGGGAACTACATTATTTTTTTATATTGTATCGCGTTGTAGTCAACAATATAAATATTACAAGTAGAAAACATGTTCTGAAATTTAAATAATTTTCGAAATGTTTTCCGTTGTTCCTTATTAAATAACTTAACCGCGAAAATATTTTTGAGAAATTTTTGAGGATATGTGTATGTATTATTAGTTCACATATCGCACAAACAGCTCCTTTGACAGGGAGGGGCTCTTTCCAAATCAATGAATATGGTCACCACAGAAACACCTTTCTGGGGAGATTTCGAAAATCTGTTATAGCATATCTTAATTATAAGGAAGTTGGGATCTCCTCGGGACATTAAAGTATCACTAGCATTATATATTTTTTCCTTTGCCAATGCAGAAATAGCTTTCTATGTTATATGTATTGATATTTCTTTCTTTCAATTAGTATCTCATTTTTTTCTTAAAAAAATAAAATTAAACTGCTATATACCACACAAAATGCATTGTAGATAGAAAATTAACAATTTTTGTAATATTTGGATGCACCTTGAGGTTAAAAGTACATTTCTTTTTCATGTACATGCGAATAATAAAGTGAAAATTTCATGACAATAACAATTAAATAATAAATTGCGCTTTATTCAACCTGTTGCGGGATTTAAAAATGAATGTTTTAACTCTCGAATGAGTGTTTCGCTAACTCGCTAACAAACCTTATCCATACTTTTTTTAATCCATAGACGTGTACGTCGATTGTATCCAATTCTCAAGATGCAATGCAATCTTTTTTGTCCGACTTATTTAATGTGAATTAACTAGATAACAATTCATTAGAATAAAGTATTTTGAGAAGGCTCTCCATAATGCGAAGAGGTGTTGAAGCATTTTAGCATATCAAAGATTTCTCATATTGTTCATGGCATTGCTTTACTGCATAATATTTAATTTCTCATTATATAGGTCCTTTTTTAATTTTTGATTCCTATACACCGTATTTTTTTATCAATATTTTTATGATTCGTACGTATGAACATATGTTTGGCACAACTTGACCAGTATTAGTCCTTGTGCAATAAAAACAATCAAATAATCAGTACAATTAGTTAGGACACAATGAAATATATTAGTCAAACACAAAACATCCCCACTAAAAGATATTGAAAATAAAGTAAGTTTACAAAAAAGAAAAAAAAAAGAAAAAGAAAAAAAACAGAGAGAGAGAGAAAGACAGAGCTAACATCTTTTATATATTTATTTCACCTTTAATTCGTCAGACTGTTAAGTGATAAATGTAATATGTTTATTTTGATATAATAATATTATGGTTTAGTTCATTAAAAAAAATTAGGTGAAAAAGCTGAAAATATAAATTTCAAAATATCTTGACTTATTGAAAGAAATTGTTTTATAAAAAAAATCTTATGCGATAGAAAAAAAGAAACAGATTTCCTTTCAATTAGTATTGAATGTTATAAAATCATCTATCAAAATTAAAATAATTTATAAAATCGATTTTGATTCTGATTGTTATTTATAGCTCTTGTTAGAGTTTAACTTTATATTTGCATGTTTGCTATATTTATGTTCAATTAATATATATATATATATATATATATGCAGCAACTCAACAAGTCGTTTGAAATCCCCTGCAGAAATATGATGCCTCTTTAGACGCACATAATTACGAAAGTGCAGAGCAATATTTTGTGCATGAACTGACTTTGCAATTGTGTCCCATTAATAATGCTCGAGTGTTTCATGTCGGGTGATCTAACAGCCAAATTATTCACCAAAATTGATCAAAATGTTCTTCAAAACCAATCGCGAAGAATTGTGATCAGGTGAGATAGTGTATTGTCATCCATAAAAATCCCATAATTATTTGGGTACATGAAGTTCATGAAAGGCTGCAAGTTTTCTGTAAGTAGTTGAACATAACTTTTCTAACTATCCCTAAGGGCCAATTAATATGGTCATGAGCGTTGGAGTGGCCCTGCAGAAAATATCGTGCCGGTAGTAACGGCACTCGAGTCAGTCCTTTGTAGCCTTTGCCCATTAAAGTCAAATTTTGTCTCACTGTTTTAAAGAACATATCCGTCGTACATTCCACATTGATTTCTTGCAGTTATTTCATGCTTGTCTTTTCACTGTCTTTTAACAGTGAGAATTTTATGCACACGTCGCTGGTTTCTTTCATTAAGTATAGGCAATTGGTCACTGCATTAGGCATGGTCGGACGATTAGGATTTCTCGGAATGTTAATCGTAGGATTTCTCGGTATCTCGTAGATCTTGGAATGTTAAATTTTCTAAAGAATTCTGAAACGAAATGCCACATGTCTCTAGCTACATCTATTATTCTACATTCTAAGTCTATTAATTGTGTAGAATGGGCTTAATAGCGTCAGAAACAGTTTCACATAAATCGAATGCAAATGAAAGCCCTGTCAATGCACTGTTCATTGATGCATTTTGTAGGTGATTCTACTGCTGTTTCCATATTTGCAAACTGCTATCCTGCTATTTCTCTTCCCTCAGTGCATGTGTATATATATATAAGGGGTAGTCAATTGAAAACGAGACAGACTAAATAACGACCATTACGCGGAAGTTGGTAACACAGGTAGGTTTGTCTATAGTAGTATCCTCAATCGAGAATCAAGAACGAACAAAGCGAGCAGTTACCGCTGTTCCATTTTTCTGTTAGACGCTCTCGAAGTGAGGTGAGCGAGTTGTGTGTGCTTCGGACATAACTATGGAGGCTGGGAAAGAGGAAAAGAGAGGTGTAGTGCGTTTTTTGACTGCAGGAGGAGTGTCAGGAAGTGAAATTCATGCCAGAATGTCTGATGTGTATGGCAAAATCAGTATGTCACGTGCGCGTGTGTTTGAGTGGAACAAACGATTTCGAGGTCAGGTGTCATTGAAAGCAGACAGCAGTCGGCCAGGATAAGCTCATCTTGTCATTACCTCTTCTATCATTGCTACGGTGGATGTTGCCGTCAGAAATGACCGTCCGCGGATGGTGAAAAACATTCGGTATTAGTCATGGTGCCGCTCACGCCATCTTGACAGAGCATCTGAAGTACCGGAAAATCTGTGTGCAATGGGTTCCCCACAGCCTGACGGAGGAGCAGAAGTTGAACAGAATGTCGACATCACTGTAACACCTAGAACGGTATTACGTTGAAGAATTTTCTTTCCTTTCTCGAATTGTCACAAGAGATGAAACATGGTGTCATCACTTTGAGTCGGAGAGCAAGCGTCAGAGCCAACAATGGAAGCATATGGAATCACCCCCACCGAAAATATCCAAAGTCGTACGCGCCAGTTCCGGGAAAGTCATGAAGACCTTTATTTTTTTTACTGCAAGGGGCCGCTGCCCATTGACTTTCTGGAACATGGCGCCACAATTAACGCACAGCGATATGTGGAAACTTTGCTTAAATTGAAGCACGCCATCAAGATCAAACGCCCGGGAATGTTAAAGGTGGGCATGATTCAGTTGCACGATAACCCTCGCCCACATATTGCTCATCATGTTGCGACTACTCTGCAGAAAATGGCCGTCGATTCGCTTCGAATGCAGAGGCGCAAGCCTGGGTACAATTATGGTTCTCAAACTGCAACCGCAAACATTTTTCCATGACGGCCTTGGACGTCTTGTGTCACAGTGGAATAAATGTATTAACAGCTATGGCGATTACTTTTGAAATAATAAATAGCTTAACTCCTTTTTTTCCATCTGTCTCGTTTTCATTTGACTGCCCCTTATAAATTCATAAGTTAATAGTGACTCTTGTTGATACTAACTCTGCGGAAGTATAAGGCGATTTGTATGCTGTCCTAATAAATTGTCCTCGTAATGAAGAAAGTTATCGAATAAAAGCAAAAGTAGTGGTCTCTCCAAAACTTTCTCGTATATTTTCTAGTAAAAACGTTATCCTCAGAGTATGCCTTGCATTGACATTAGAGATCAATAGCTGCTAAATGTTAATCTTGGGGAGAATTTAGTATTTTTAATTAACCTATCGTGTGATAGTTGCTGAAGCGTTTTGGCAATTAATCTCTGGCATGTGCTTAAAAGTTTCTAAAAATCAAATGTGGGCTTAAGACGCGCTCTTCCCAATAGATTGAAATGAAAACTTGACACGAAACTACACCTGTATACATAAGACACCATACGAAATTTAGTGTATTTCATTGCGTTTACATGTTTTTAAAAGTACAGCCGGCTCGACCTCTCTTTCGATTTGCCTCAAAATTAGCAGGCGTCTGCACTGATCTGTGGACCGAATTTTATTTTTCTAGTTCTTTTCGTTTTGTAGTTATTAATTTACATTTAAATTATATTATTAATTATTTAATTATATTCAAATAGTCAGACAAATAAACTTCCTATGAGCAGACTTTGCTCAAACTTTTATAGAAATTTACTAATGTGGTATTAAGACCATAAACCAAATTTCATCCGTCTAGATCAAAGCATTTTTGAGTTTTCTTTGTCATATACAGATGACAGTAGGATGGACAGAGAGACAGACATTTTCCAAAAATGTGTTTCTCTAACTCAAGGAGGTATAAATTTGAAGATTTGTTAAAATCTCTTGTTCGAATTTTTTGACGTTAACATTACTTTTTGTACCCTTCGTATACCAGAAATTAAAAAGTCAATAAACAATTAAAGTAAATATAGTTATGTAAATGATTCATGCGATCATTTATTTAATGTATCTGAAGGCAATTTCAAATAACGTAGCTATTTTGAGGGCAAAATTCGAGTATTAATCTAATCACCATGATTTGCATTCAACAATTTCTGGAATATCAGCAGTAATCAAAATTGTATCAAAATTACTACATTTTTTAATCTTAGGTTCGAAATTTAAAAGGGTTATATTTTAAAAAAATAAGTATAAATAACTGAGTATAGTAACAGTAACTTCATTTTCAAAAATAAAATAATATAACAACGGTAAAATTGTCTTAAAAAATAGTGATTCACTGCAACAAAACGTGACGTTGTTACTTGTCCCTCATGCATTGTTGCAAGGTTCATTTAAATTTAGTTCCTAACAATGTTTTCTACGTTATTGGAACAATGTCAAAAATCAACAATAACGAGATACATCTTCTGAAAACATATTTGCACCACCAACTTGAAAAATTGGGTGTGAAAATTTTCAGTTCGGATAAATTTACAAGAAAACGGCATTGAAGCATTGTCAAAAGTTTGTAATCTTTTCTTGAATAACGATTAGTACAGAATATTTACCATTTCGAAAGATATTCTTCAAATAAAATTTAGACTAAAGTAATTAATGTTTCTAAATGATTCTCTCTTCTTCCGAAAACTAAGAAGTTATCTTATGCTTTTGTAGCATATCTTTATTTCTATCATTTGAAGTGGTTTAAAGTAAAACATCGAATTAGAGTTTAGTTTTTAATTTTCGTTAATATTTGACTTCACTCATCATGAGATTTTAATATAAGACGTTTTTTGTTCTAATGTTTTAATTAATGTTTAGATTTATTTATTTTATTTAAGTTATTTTTATTTTTAATTAATTATTAAGAA
>JAPMOR010111280.1:1091-28203 GCA_026543865.1 Argiope aurantia | reverse complement strand
CCCAAAACTTTCTCTCTGTTGTAACAGAGTAATTATCTCAGAGAATGCATTTACGTTCACTAGTAATTCAATATTAACCCTTGACGTGAATTTAGTATTTTCACCGAACCTATCGTGTAATATTTGGAGAGGAATTTTTGGGGATTAATCTCTGGCACGGGGTTAAAGAATGTCTGTAAATCAAATTTGAATTTTAGACGAACTTTCGAGACTTGACTACACTTGTGGCTTGAGACAAAACCACACCTACAGTCTGGAAATTCCATACGAAATTTGATATATTTCATTGCGTTTACATGTTTTTAAAAAAACAGAGTGTCAACCTCTCGTTAGAGTTCGCTCAAAACTTGATACGCTTTAAGCATAAAACCTTTCTTTTATTTGGAATTTAAACCTTTATTTAAACCGAATTTTATCCATCGAGCTCTCTTCATTTTGCAGTTTCGGTATTCACTTGTATTCAAACAGCCAGAGAAACAGAATTCCAATGAAAGGAGTTTGCTCAAAATTTGATATAAAAACCATATACCAAATGGCAACTGTTTGAATAAAAGCTTTTTTTACTTTTCATTGTCACATACAGACGGACGAACAGAGAGGGAGAGAGAGAGACGAGATTTAATTTTTTTTCTAACTCAGGGAAGTCTAAACGTGAAGATTTATCAAAATCTCGTGTTGGAATATTTTGACGATTACAATACTTTTTGTACCCTTCATAAACCAGAAAGTAAAAGGTCGATAAAACATGAAAGTACGAGTAAATATAGTTATATAAATGATATATGACATCATTTATTTCATGTATCAGACAGCAATTTCTAATAACAATAATGACGTATCCGCTTTGAGGGCCAGAAATCGAGTATTAATCTAATGAGCATGATTTGCATTGCGTCATTTTTGGAACATCAGCAGTAATCAAAATTATATCAAGATAATGCAATTTCTCTTTTCCTTTGTGTTTAAAACTTAAATTAACTAAAAATTAAACTAGCTAATTAGCTAGCTATCCTTTAAAAATAAGTATAAAGACTATTTTCAAGAATAAAAGAAGAAAACAATATAACAATGGAAAAATTGTTTAAAAAATAGATATTCACTGAAACAAGAGATGACATTGTTGCTTGCCGCTCATGTTTTGTTAGATGTTTTATTCGGTTTTAGTTTCTAACTCTGTTTTTTGCATTATTTGAACAATGTCACAAGTGTAAAATATCGAGATTCATGTTCTAAAAACATATTTAACCATCATCTTGAAAATTTAGATGTGAAAGTTTTCAGCTCTGATACATTCGCAAGGAAACACCCTTGAAACCTTTTCAAAAGTTTGCAATCTTTTCCTGAATAATGGTTAGTACAGAGTATTTTACATTTCAAATAACATTCTTTTTATGAAATTGAGACGAAAATGAGGAGTGTTTCTTGAAGTTTCTTGCTTCTCCAGAAGACTAAAAATTTCTTAAAGCTTTATCTTATGCTCTTGTAGCATTTCTTTATTTCTTTGCAGCTTATCTGTATTTCTCTTAACACATCGCGTTATAATTTAGTTTTTTTAAATTTTCACAAATATTTAAATATTTACCTTTATTTATCATAAGAAATTAATTTTAGCATAAAAAAGTTTTTGATCTACTGTTTTTATAAATATTTAGATATTTATGTAATCCATACAAGTAGGTATGAATTCATTTTAAAGTTTTTTTGGCTTATTCTTGTTATATATAAGCTGTCACAAAGGTTTTCTTGATCGCCAAAAGAAGACTATCAATGTATAAATAATTTAGATACTTATTAATTAACGTTGAAACAACCAAAACTCAAAACCTACCCACAAATACAGAAACGTACTCGCCAAATGTAGTAGTAACAAAAAACAAATAAACATTAATTTTTTAAGTACAACCAGTGGTTAATGAGCCACAACTCCACCTAAAAAAACTTGAAAGCATTTGTTTGTTTGTTTGTTTGTTTATTGTTTGTCGTCGCCAACGAATCGCTAAACCTTCACCGTCAATTAATAAGTACCATAATTTTCTTCATCCGTTTAGCTTTCCAATAAAGTTTATTTCAATGATTAATACGTGATCTCTTAGTAGGGTAAAAATAAATAAATAAATAAGATAAGGAAATTTTAAAATGGGGATAGGCTTGCATGTATTCTAAATAATAATTTTCTTTCATTCTGAAATTCAAAGTTCACAACATTATTCAATTTTGCATCTTCTATTAGGCTCCTATTTGTATTCCCACTTACACATCGCTTACACTTATTAGATTATAAAGGACATGAGAAGAAGAGTTGGTAACGGCGATTTAATATACGACCCTCGTGATAAATCGCAAAAAAATGCAAATCGTCGCCAACTACCTTGCCAAAATCTTAGTATGTTATGTATGTTTGTGATCTTACCGTAGTCTGAAAACCGACAATACATCCATTTTCTTGGTGTCCTTGAAATTATCTGGAAATCGTCAAGTAAACCCGGGGACGAAACTATTTTTGAAAATTTTTGATATTTTATGTATAATGAAATGTGGCGAAATCTTCCCAAGTTATATATAATGGGAACCATCTTGCCATCTTATATACGCCATTTATTATGATTGTGATTTTTTTCAGCTTAATCGAAAAATTTCCAGAAATATTCCTTATCATGTTGTAAAAATAAACAAGTCCCGAATATTAAATTTTAAATGCAAAATTATTTTAGTGTGCAGCATACATGCATACATATATACTAGCCGACTTAAGAGACCAGTTGATTAGTAAGAAATATTGTTCTCTTTCATTTCAATTTAATTATTAAACACGTAATGATGTTCATGATTCCTCAACAAAATATTTTTGAGCATTGATTGCATTGTGACAGAGATACAATCCGGTTTATTTCAATACTTCACACTTGTTCTGCTTAATGTGTACAGGGTGTGGCATAAATGATGGTGCAAATTTTATGGGGAGGTAGGGTACATAAAAGAGATGGAGAATTGCTTAGCAGCCTACGACCAGAAGCTTCATCGTGTGCTGATGGGTGCTGCTGTTCACGAGAGTGTTGGAGAGCAAATATCAGTTTTTGCACAATCATTTCAGCAGTAGTGACCGTAAAGTATGCAATGTTATACAAACAGTGAGTTGGCAAATATTCACTTCGTGTACAGATTAATAGACGACAATGCATGAACATCTCGCAGACTGTATCGGAAAGAGTTCCGACAGAGAAATGTACCTCACCAAAGGATTTTTTTCCCGAATGTGCATCACAATTTCAGTTAATACGAGTCCTTAAGTGATAAAAGGAATAATGAGGGCAGGTTAAGAATGACTGGTACACCCTTCATGGAACCGAATGTATTGTCTACCTTACATTATAACCCGAGTATCAGCATACGTGCCATAGCTGTTGCCGTAGATGGATCATTCAATACTATACATGATGTTTTGCAAGGCAAAGCCTTACACCCATATCATCTCCAAACAGTACAGTTATTGCTCCTCGCAAATTACCCTGTATGAGTGTCTTTTGCATAATTGTATCTGCATGAATGTGCCCAAGATACTCCATTCTCATCTTATGTTTCGCCTATGGATGAAACATACTTCACTCGAGATGATGTATGCAACCAACATACGCATTTATGAACTCGCCAGAACACTTACGGAGTGCTAAAGCACTATCGTTCTCAGAGAATGTTGGGTTGTTTTGTTCGCAGATTGCTCATGAGACACTTTTGGAGTGAGACCGCAACATCGTTTCTCAGAGAATGTTTGTTTTGTTTTGGTTGCCGATTACTTAGTTGACTCTTATCAGTTGACACCAGCAATCTCATTTTTCTGGAAGAGGTTCTAACTAGTTTACTGCATTTTGTGCTGCAGAATGTGAGATCCAGCATGTGTCTTCAGCATGATGGGGTACCTCTTGTATGAAGGGGAATAGTTATCAACAACTGAAGAAATTTACGCATTTCATTTGCCGTATTTTCCTTCCAGATGATTTATTAGTAATTGACCTGATGACACTTACCAGAAAGTGTTTTCAGATTAACTACTAATACATCATCTGAAAGGAAAATACGGTAAATTAGTTGCGTAAATTAATGATCCGTGCTGTTTTGATACCAAGCGACGGGATGCTATGACGGTCTTCTGGGGTGATTCATTCCAGGAAATCGGAAAGTCACCGCAACATCCACCTTCACCCTTCTACAGCCGGATCGATGATGTAAGTGATCATTTTTACTATGAAAAGTTTAACATTGAACACACAGCAAAATGAATTATTTGTAACTCTGTTGGATTAATTATTGATACGTGGTGCAAACTTTCATTATATTTTTTTCCAATTCTTTTTGAATACATTTTTTGAGGAGATAAATAGACAGTAATCACAAAGAATAGTATTTGATCTTTCTGCCTATTGCTTATTTTATGTATTCCAAATGTGGAATTAGAAATAAAAATATCAAATCAACATATTGACATTGGAGGTGTGTCATTTCATCGTGAAAAGTCATTATTCATGCATTTTAACTTCCCTTTTGCTATTATTTTCCTATTTGAGGTATTTTATGTATTTAAATAAAGTATAGTAGGTCATGGAATTCATTTTACAGTTGAAATATATTTTTATTGCTTATTTTCAACGGTACTAAGTCATTAATACCCAAACCCAAATGGATTGCTAAGAGATGGAATTGATGGAGATACATTCTTAATGCACGGGATCAGGAAAATCCTTTTGATAAGTTAATCCTCACGAAAACAATTATATGCTTAGAAATTGCCTTTGATTTGAGTATCCATAAAGGGACTCTTCGTCCCACCCGAAGGCATTCGGAAAATTCTTTATTACTGGATCACCGCTACAACATTGGCAGGAATTATAATTGAGTTCTAAGAACCATTACCAGTCACGGCACAATCAAACCGCAGGAAGCAGGTTCCTTCATTCCCCTCCCCCCTCTTTTTTTGAGATTATCGCAGAACCCTCCCTCCGCATCTACAAATCTTGCATAATTTTTAATTAATTCTAGTTAAAAATTTGAAGGAAAAAAAAAGTGTTCCAAGGTGTGCATTTTTGAGGCGTACAATGTTTACGAATTCCAGTTTTGATAACAAAGGGCTGGCTGTCCTGTAGAGGTGTGTCCGGTCTGTCCATTGAGAGAGAGAGAGAGAGGGACATTCTCCTTTATGACTACTGAAGAAGGTAAAAATGCGAAAGAATATGAAAGTTATCTCATATATTTTACGATTGTAATGGAAGTAATGTCGGAATCATTTTGAAGTCAGAATTAGAATACTGACTAATGAACAGGAATTTCATCCAACATTATTTTTGCAGATAAATAATAGCAAAATTTTGCAAAGATTAATACAAATTCTTTTTTAGTTTATACGAAACATAAAGGAATTAATTTCTATTAAAACATGGTTTGCGATTAACTCTCGTATGTCGAAGAAAAGGCTAAATGAAGGAAACATTTCTTATAATAGAAATTCACCACACAAAAAAATGTGACACTGTTCACTGTCATATATTGTTCAATATTTATATTAGTTTTTATTCCTGAGTGATCTTTGCATATTTCAGGATGATTTTGCACAATATGCGTATAAAAGTTCGCTTTCTTCATTCGCACCTTTGCTATTCTTTTAAAAACGTTAACGAAATCCACGAAGAGCAAGTCAAAAGATATCGCCCAAAACTGAAATTTTTTTACGGTATATCAGAGAAAATGGAATAACAAATAAATTGCTAACTACTTCTGGATTTTTAATAAATTCAATTCCTAAGATGCTAACTAGAAAACAAAGTACTGTCCAGAGAAAAAGGAACCGGTGGGAATTCTCTACGGAACATTTTCTCGTATGCTCTGCAATTAAGGTACTATCCTCCACCTCCCACATAAAATTGTGGACGCTGGGTAAAGACACAAATCGCCTTGCACGGCATTGGCATGAATTTAGCATTTTTACTGAATTTATTAGGAGACTCTTGGCGATTTATTCGGAGACCAATCACTGGAATTTAGCAATATGTATCCGAAAATCAAATTTATGTTTTAGAAGCATTTTTTCTAACCGATCAAATCCAAAATTTGGCAAGGAACTGCAATTATCGTCACAAAACCACACACCAAATTTCATATATTTTAGTCACTACATGTTTGAACGATCGTTGTTACATACTTGCGAAAATACAGATCGACTGAAATTCAGATCCCCCCCCCCTTAAATGATTTGGTTCAAAATTAGATATCTATAATTTATAAGCTAGAAATGTTTACCAACTTTTTTGCATCTAGCTTTCTTCGTTTTATAATTATCATGCCAACTTATATTCAAACATCCAGACAAGTAGAATCCCTCTGAATGCTAGAAATTTAAAATTTTGGTGTATAGATCAAGTATATAATTTCGTCCATCTTAATAGGTCTGACCTAGATCTTGAGACGTAATACCAAAAATGTATTTTTCGAATTTAGCGAAGTTTAAACTGTGGCGAATTGTTAAAATATCGAGTTCGAATTTTTTAAAGATTGCAATATTTTTTTCGGTACTTTTCGGTTAACAGGTTGCAAGCAAAAAATCGCCAAACAATTTAGACCTTCACCAAATAAGGTTCGCCAAGTACTGTGCTACCTTGAATACAAACCTAACACCGTTTTCTAAAAAGAAAAGAGAAAGTAAAAAGAAGGAAAGAAATTGAAACCTTTTTCTCAAACTTAACTCATTACTTAGATCTTGACAAGGCTACGGTAGAATGCAAAATATGAAGTGATAAAAAAAAGTAATGGCATAATATTTTGATTTCTTTGTCTCTCCGAGATAAAATATTGTTTTTAAATTAAAAACAGCCCTTAGGATGATTGGAAAAAAATTCATTTGTATAATTACTAGAGGAAATCATAGAAAAAATAAATTATAAAATTCAAAATAATTTTCGAGAAATACTTTTTGCTTATCTTTGTTGTCATCTACAGTTCAGTTGGATATGGAAAGTTTGGATCGAAACTATTCAGTTGCAATTAATTCACAAGAAAATGTTCTTGAAGCATCTTCAGATGTCTGCAATCTTCTCTTCATGAAAGGTTAGAAAATAATATTTGATTCAAAGACAGATTAAAAAAAAAATTTTTTTTACCATTTTTTTTAAATTCTTAAATTGGGATTTCTGAAAGGATTCCGAGTTTCTTGCATATTCGAAAACCTTTTGGTTTCATGCAAGATTTTTTTATTTGCTTATCCTATTTATATCATCTGAAGTTTTCTAAAACCAACAACGGATTAGTAGTTTTCACTTTTTGCAAATTAATGATATATTTCTTTCTGGTGGTTATAAAAATCTGTATAATCAAAAAATCTGTAAATATTATGTGCTAATCATTTTATTTTCTTAATATTGGTTTGCCAATATTTGATATACTTATATATAAGTGGTAATTAATAAAATTACCACTTATTGTGTAGAAGTACAATTTGGTTCAAAAATCGTTCCAATATCTTATTCTCATGATGATACTATCCATACATAATTTCCTGTTTTTATTTTGCCTAAAAGGCAAACTGCTTTCGAAGATATCATCCGTCACTAGCGATCCGATAGTTCGGCGAAAATATTGACTTCTTTAATATCAAGTAAATGCCTTCAACATAAAATGTCCGTAATCCTTCTCTAATAATATATTTCGAAAGGTTACAGTGCCTTTAAAAAAAGGGTCGTTTGGGTCTTCTATTTTCTAACCGCGCAATATTTTTTGCAATACTACAACTTCATTTCCTTTTTTTTTTTTTTTTCAAATTGCCTGGATGAAAAAGCGAATCGTTTAATTGAAAAATAACACCCCAATTTTCATTGAAAAGAATTACAATCCAATCTTTTACTCGAAATTTGATATTTAAGGCGCTTTCAACAAAATATTTTAGAGCATCAAATTTCGCCAGACGTATGAAAATATTAATCGAATGATTCACTCACTCTTTGGTAGGGAAAACAGTTAAAAGCGAAAGCAATCGCCTGTTGACCCCAGGTCTGCCTGCAGATATCTCCTTATTGCCTTTTATTTACTATTTTCTGTCATATTTTTGTATTTAGTCAGCATTATCTTGATTGCTTAGTGTTGTGTTTTTCTATCAGTAGCTTTCAACACATGTGTACATTTTATAGCTCTGAGAAAAGTCTTCGTTGCATTTAAAGGTAGACAGAAATGGTTTACAATGGTTAAATTAATTCATTTTGTTGTTTCTGTGATATTTATAAAATTTATACAATTAAAAGACAACAAAGAAGCCTTTTATAATTTGTGAAAATAATAACTTTTCATATTTTGACATGAAATTGTGGAATCGAGCAAATTGGGTCCCTCCCAAATTCTGTGTATTTAGAAAATATCCGATACCCACAAAACCGGCTCCCTTTCACTAATTTATAAAAAAACAGACTTTCTAAATCGATTTACTGAAGCTTGACTGATAGGAAAAGAGCATTCATTGCATTAATATTTTTACTGTATCTATCGTGTCATCCTTAGCGAGTTAATGGACGCGCATTCATAGTATGAGAAAATCGAATTTCGGAAATGTTTTTCTCCATCGATTGAAACGAAACTTTGACACAAAACTGAACGTCTAGTCACAAAATCCGATACTGAATTTGATATATTTAAGTCATTTCGTTTTTTAAGTATCGCGTTTACATGGTTTTGAAAGAACAGACAGACAGACAGACAGTCAGCTTGCGTTTGGAAAATAAGTTAAATCCGTGAACTGATTTTATCTATTTAGTTCTCTTCGTTTTATAACTATCTTGTTAACTAATATTCGAACAGCCTGCCATGCGGACTTCCTCTGAACAAATTTTACTTAAAATGTGACCGAAAGCTGAAATTCGGTGAATTAACAGTACACCAAATTTCACCCGTCTGGCGTAAAGCGTTTTTGAGTTATCGTTTTCACATTTTGATAGAAGGACATTTCTCAAAAGTGTGTTTTTCGAGTCAAAGATCTCTAAAACGTAATTGATTCGTTCAAAGCACGTGTTAAAATTTTTGGAAAATAATATTTTTTTTTCTATATATTTATACAAGAAAGTAAATATGCCAAAACCTTTTAATTTGAGTCATTTCCTTCAAATTACGAAATCATTTGGATGAAAAAATTTAGAATATGTTAAAATAAATAGATTTTTTTAATTATAGTTAGCATTTTAAATTATACCGAAGTCAATTTTCAGATTTAAAACAATTTTCAAATGCATTTTTTTCGTTGCTAAACTATGCTGTTATTTGCAGTTTAGTCTTGTTTTTAGTTTTTGCTTGTATAATTATCACTTTTATGCTCTATTTTGAAAGATTTTAAAATCCTTTATGATTTATTACATACGTATTCTTAAGCTATTTTAAGAATTGTTATCCTAAATCATAGAAAGTACTAGTTGATTTACGTGACGTACTAACGTTTTGTACTCATGACAAAAAAAGTAATCGAAAATAAAAATTAGAAAAAAAAATTTTAGGAGTTATGTCATGTACTTTGAAGGTATCACGACAACAATAATGCAAGTATTCTGATGAAAAAGATCTGGTCTAATCTAATGAGCATGGTTTCAATTCAAACATGATTTTCGGCATAAAAAATAATCAAAATCTCGCCAAGATGATTACAATTTTAGTTTATATACCACAAAAAAATTCAGACATTAAAATAAATTTGGCGACTCATTAGTGTATTAAAATTTGACAAGGAACCAGTGAGAATTGTCTCCCCGAAGCTTTCTCGCGTACCCTTCCATAAAGATTTTATCCGCTTCTCCGCATAACATTGGGGACCTTCGATGAGGCCACGAATAACTTGAATGGGTTGGAGGACGTTAATTACGAAATAAATATTTTTGGTGTGAAGCTAGAATTTTCATTTAATCTATTGCAATAATATGTATTTTGGACACTTTTTTGAAGACCGATGGACACCAAAATTTGACACTAATATAAAATTTTAGTCGCGTTTAAATCATAGCGTTTATGAGTGATTGCATACACATGCATGTGAAAGTACACCCGACAGAGAGTCAACCGTTTAACAGATTTTGTTCAAAATTCGTTAGCATCTATGTTTTAGATGCTAAACCTGTGCACTCAATTTTATTTTTCTTACTCTTTGCATTTTGTAGTTAACGACTTCACTCGTACTCGAAAAGCCAGCCAGCCAGATTTCTTCAGAATAGATTTCGTTCAAATTTTGATGGAAATCCATAAATTTGGCCGTCATTCGAAATATCAAATTTTAACTTTCTAAATTTTTTTAAAAAAATTTCAGATAGACTTACAGACTGATACAGCCATAGAGAGACATATAGTCAAAAATGGTTATTTTCGATCCCAGGGATGTCGGAAATGTTGAAATTAATCAAAATTTCTAGTTCTAATTTCTTGACGATTATAATATTTCATCAATATAGGAAAAGAAAAGCTATAATAATTGAAGCGTTGTCGTAAATAGAAACTCTATGCAACAAAATGCGGCATGGTTAATGCAGGGTTGTGGCTTGTTCCAAATCTAAGTTAGCTTCAGATTCTAATAATGCTCTCTAAATAATTTGAACAATATCTACAATCAACAATATCAAGAATCAAATTCCAAAAACATCTTTTCTCTGTCGTTTTGAAAAGTTGGACGGGAGATCTTTAAATAATTCACAAGAAATTACTCTCGAACCATTTTCCAACATTTGCTGTTTCCGGTACAAAAAAGGTTAGTAAAGAATTTTACATATATGTTGAACGAATTTTAAAAATAAATTTTCGTTTGAATTTCTTTCACGTTTGAAGGCCCAAAACCGTGTAAAACCTTTATGTTTGTTGTTAAATGCTTTTATGTATTTAATTTATATTATCTGAATTTTTCTGATATGTACAATGAATTGTAGTTTTGTTTTTCATTTTTTTTAAGGAATTTAGCTTGATGTATTTGATCACTAAAAGAAAAAGGATTTTACTTTTATTAAATGGGAACTTAATATTCAATTTCACAAACATTTAATATATCACTGAACATATTATTTTCCGGAAGTGAAATTTGTTTCAAAGATTGCTTTACTATATTGCCTGCATAAAGAAGGCTATCGAAAAATAAGTAATTTCCTATCTTAGTTTCGTCGAACATGAAAAATTCTTTCAACGATTTGTTGTTAGCTATCATTTGGTTCGTAAGAAATATTAATTTACTTTAGTTTCAACCAATCTATTCAGTAGAAATTAATCCATGATTTCTTAACAAAAGAATTCTTTGCTATTTATTTGGGGCTTTTCAGACTCACTGCACTGAAATTTAAGAAAGCCATTGATATTCTAATGCTCTAATTAATGTTCTAAAAAGTTGCTAACATAATAATCATCCTTTAATGATGAAATGTTTGGGCTTTCACCATGCTCTCAAAAATACCAAAATTAAGTACTTCTTGTTCTTGTATACAGCCGACCATCCATCCACCACTGAACATAATATTATATACAGAATTTGTTGTAGACGACTGCTGTCTTTTACAAAACTCGTCCATAACACCGGTCGATTCAGCGAACTGACTTCCACTTCGAGGCTGTTGACCCCAGCCACAATGTGGTCATTCTCTGACCTGCCTCCACATCTTCCCATGTATCTATCATTCTGTTAAAAAAGGAGCAGGCCACCGCTTTAAAAAATTTCCTCAAAATTCATGATATTCCGTCAATTCTCATTCACCAGCAAAAGAAATTCAAGCACCTTAAAACTTTTAAATAGTTGGTAAAAAACCTGGCAATTTTGATCATGCTGTCCTTCAGAGTATAAAGATTATCCTGTGCCGTTAGTTTTGTACTTAAATCATCATATTGAACTCTCAATATCTTTCTTAGTTCCGATATTTTTATGCGTTCCTTTAAATGATAATAAACGGTTTCAATTCTTCCACAGATGCTTTATTTTCTAGCATTCTTCCAAGTCTTTGTAAGTTTGAGGGAAATCTCTCATGTCCTAATACAATTTTGATTACCAGAGGATGGCATATTCTTTTTTTTATTTCCGGGTTAGGCATAAAGTCATAAGTTTCTAATCCATTTTAGACATTTACCATCTGTCAAAATATTGTAGATTTATTTCGCCTTTTAATTTCCATTTTAAGACACCATTTGATTGAGACAATTATGTCAACGCTCTCTTTCAATGCCGTGCCGCCAATTTTGAACACTGATCCTCTTTTCATTACCATATATTTCAATATAGGCTCTCCTCCTTTGTTAGTTTTGGTATTTTTTGAAATTGTGGGGTGATTGTATGGCTTGCAGGACTGACAGAGAATCCGTAAAAAGTGAGCATTTCTGTCCGCTCACACTATTCAGTGACCATTTTAAGAGTTTGCACTTTTGCCTGAAACTTATGGCATTGTTCGATAATTTCACAAGACTTTTTTTTTCTGTTAGCCGTGCGCAAGCGAAAAATCGCCAAATAATGTAGAATTCCGCCGAATTCGCGTTTGGGTCACAGTTGGCGACATTTGCGCCCGGCTAACGGTAAAGTACCAGTTTTAATCGTTCTTATAGTAGTAAACTATTATTGCCCCTACTTTATTATCATCTTTCGAACCTTTTGTAAAAATTTCTATTCCATCCATATCTGGAATTTCGATTTGATAGCTATGAATAAACTATTCGGCAGGGTGATGTTCGAATTTGCCAAAATACATCTCAAAATCTTTACTGCAGGAGAATTTGTTTCCTATTCTAACTTTATTAGTAGTAGTTCTAGTCATTAAAAGAAGTTATTATTTGAAATTTAGTAAATATTTCAGTCACTTTGAAATCCATTGGCAAAATTCCATTATCACTTGAAAGGTTTCGGATGAAATGGTTCTATTTACCCGAGATATAATGATGAGAAGACGCCGTTAGATTGCATTCAACGCTTCTCTGATTTTCTGCAGATTTAGCCTATGTGCCCATTCACCTTGCCCGAAAAGAAGAAATGATTCAATGGAGCTAATGTAGATTCTTCTCAGAGGGTATTTTTTTTCTATTAAATTTATCCACAGCTCTCACCAATTTACAAGTTCCACTTTGTAGCACTTTTCCTTTTGCCGGACCCAAATCTTGCCAATTGTTAACGAAACGCAAATTTGGCTGAATTTTATATTATTTTACGATTTTCGCTTGCGCCCGGCTAACGGATTTTGAACCAAACGTGAATTCGGCGTAAGCAATTTGGTTAAATTCTACATTATATGGCAATTTTTCTCTTGCGCCTGTCTAACGGAAAAACACCCACTTTTTTCTGAAACTTACTAAAATGCGACGTAAATGTTAATTTACTGTCCGGTATAGCTCCCATGTATTTAATTTGATTAAGCATATTTATATTGTCATTACCCATTTTTTATTTAGGTGGATATGTTAATTTTAAATGTTCTCCAAATTTAACAGGGATTTCAATTGCTTTTCTTTTATTAAATTCACGTTTATGTAGTTTGCTCCATTTTATTAGCCTATGAATTATTTGTTTTCCTTTGGAATCCAGTTCATCTATTGTTCTTTCCAAGATTATTAGTAACACATTATCGGAATAAGCCTGTTTAAAGCAATTCTCTGGAAGATTGATATTAAATACAGAATTCATAACTAAGTTCCCAAATAACGGCCTTCGGGCATGAACTCTGTGGCACTCATTTATCCATTATAAATTCCCAATTATTCTCACTATCTTAATAAATACATCGTCTTCCACTTAAATAAACTTTAATCACTTCAAAAATGTTGTTCGGACAATTCATTTTTATAAGGGCATATAAAACGTTTTTCATCCATATTTGAAACAAAAGATCCGGATAAATCTAAAGACATAATTGTTGCTTTTAGTTTATCATCCATTTTATTAACCGTTGTTATTTCATTTATTTTGAATACTATTCTTTTGTTTTATACTCTTCAATACTTTTCCTTATTTTCTTCTTCTTTTTATTTTTCGTTGGGACTGTTCCTATTTGAAAGGATTTCTCCTAATAGTTTTAATATTTTTCTTTTGTAGTTTTTGTGCCGTCCTATTTTTCACACCAAGCAATATTGTTTTCCTTCCCTATTTATCAGCTGCTAAATTATATGACAGTTCTAAAGATTTAACACTCTTTATTTCGCTGCATAACTTTTCGAAATGTTCTCTATTTTTCTTTCTTAACACTTCGTAGTTTATTGATTCAATTTTTTTATAATTTGTCTTCTCTTAATTCTGTCTTCAGTGTTTTTACATCGTTGGTATCTGTGCTACAATGTTCTTTGTTTCCCCACTCCAGTGTTGCCAGGGGAACCTGAGGTGGTCTGTCCCTTTACTGTTTGATCTTTGGCTGATTCTTTTCATAAATTCCGTAAATTCTTTAACATATAATTCTAAATCCTTCTTAGCTTTTATCCTATGCATTATTTCTTTTATATTTGCACATTTTTCCGCCACATTTTTTATTTGTGATCTAATTTATCGAATTTTTCTCTTGCATAGTTTAAATATTTCTACTGAAAAAAAACCCCGTTTCCACCCATATTAATTTGAAAATCCAAAACTCCATGGTTACTCACCGTACTTTGGATTACCTACCAACCTATTGCTCTATAATGTAGGTCTTTAGTTGATAAGGTAACATCAATCCAGCTTTTTACACGTGCAGATTGAAACATTGTTGGCAATGAGTTTTGAACATTTCAAATAACAGGGTTTTCTTAAAAATGAATACTTTAAACGAGCCGACTTCATCCTGTGGTTATGATCGGAATTTCATTTCCCTACAGAGTGCTATGAAGATTGAAATCTCCCCTTAGGAATATGGACGATGTCTTCAATTATTCAAACAGTTTTTCAAGCTCTCGGCAGATTTCTTTCTTATCGTGAGGCGGTGGGAAGTATGCTGATACCTTTGTAATTTCGTTTTTTTGCACAGATAAATTGGTTCCTGCAATGTTTTCAGTCTTATATCTTGTCAATACAGAAATATTTTGATTTCTTACTGCTATTATCGCCTTCCCGTAAGGATGAACAATTACTCTTAATCCCAGGGGAAGTCCCATTATTTTTACTTCAATTGTTCAGGGTTCCCGAAACAAGTAAACAACGAGAATATTGTCCCCCAACAAATTTGGGATTTGTTTTGTCGCAAATTTACCCCGACCAACATTTTGTTGAATAACACTCCGAAACTTTCTATTGAAGGGCGTATTAACCATAATTTGTCTGTTTAATCAAATGATCTGACTGATATATATAAGGCAATGTTCTGATGTTGAGGAATGGTTCGTTCTTTTGCGATATTCTTTGCAGTTTCTGCATTCTAAATTTTGCTTTGCAATTTTTATAGTTATGAGATTCCAAGCACGCGGAGCAATTCATTCCTTTTTTCATACATTTAGATCAAAAATACCCATTTTTTAGATATTTAAAGCATCTAGGAGATTCTGAAAATTCTCTAAATCTATATGATTTGAAGCCACATTGTAGTCTTGCTTTATCTTTAATTATTCGGAAAACTTGCTGGTCCAAACTTATAACCCAGTGAGTCGATCTGCCACTCCCTTTTTTCCTATATGTTACCTGTTATGTCATTTCTTTGTTTGATTTGACTGAGGAAATAAAAATTCTCCTGCTCCCTGTGCCTCTAACTTTTTTCCACGTTCTACACAATGATTTGTGGCATTCTAATCTTTAGAGCAGTGCAATTACATAAATTTTGCAGATTTAGATACCTGTTAATTGCATCTTTTATCTGCAATTGCATAACCAATTCCGGTTTTTCATCCAGAACCAGGACTCCGCATTGCCGGCTTCAGACCCATAATTTTAATTTCCGTCTCCCTTGAACTAATATTCGCTTTCAATGTCCTCCTCATTTCAACCGATGAGTCCATCTCTGTAATAGTTCTAAGAACACAGTGTCGGCAGGGTTGCTTCTGATCATAGTAATAGTGTTGATTTATTATCTTTTTCATTCGGGTTTATTATTTTTCGGTATTTAATTCCTTCTTCTCCCGCCACACCAACAGTTTTTTGGGGGGCTTGGATTCTTCTAATAAAAGTTAGACCTGGTTTTAATAGAAATTTTTTATTGTTCCGGTAAATTTATTTTGGAACCTGAAAAATTTGACAAAACATTCAAACATAAATCTCTCAGATCTTCAGCCGCGTTATCTTCAATTCTACATTTCTTGATAATATTTTCAGATGTTTCCTTCATTCTCAATGGTTCAAAGGATGTTTATTTTCCTCTTGTATTATTTAGGTTTTACTTACATCCACATTCTTTGTCTTCTTAACATTTACTATCCCATCATTCATTTCTTTCTCCTTGTCCTTACTAAAAATGTGCGGTCTTTTATCTTTAATATGATTTTCCCTCGTTTTTCTTTTTACATTTCTTTTCTTTTACCGTTTTGTAGCAATCTGCATTTTGCTATCTGCCTGCATTGACGGTTCAATTATCTCGTTGCAATCAGAGTCCGATGATTTTTTTAAAGCCTTTAAGCGCCAGATCTTTAAATCCTTTTTGTTAGGGTTGGTATATCAGGGAGAGTCATTTTAGCTCCTTTTGAAGATTGAAATAAACTGTCATAATCAGTTGAAATATCGCTACCATTCGCTTAGTTTTATCCATCCGTCTTGTTTTTGTCTGATTCCTTTTTAAAAATTTTTTTTCACAAAGTTTAAATTTCTAGTGCAACAAAAAGTAAAGCTTTAACGAAATAGTTGGAAAGCATTCCCAATTTTAAATTTGAATTATTATAAATACATTTAAAAAACCCTGTCCAAATAAAAGTCCATTGAAAATTTTTTTCAACATGAAATTACGTAAAGGAAAACAAAAATTTCTTCTAATTAGATTCACCTATGAGAACTCCAAATTTCCAAACAATTTCGTTGTCAACTAATACTCTACATATTTATGGACACTTTCCATAAACTGAATCTTAAAATTTACAAAAAAAATTTGCAAAATATGAGTCAGCGCAATAATGAAATCTTCGGATCCAGTAGGACAGTATCCGTATATTTCATACACTGAACACAGCTATCGATAACAGTTTCTCAGATGATAAACACACAACAAAATGGCTACCTATACAAGAGGGTATTCTCAAACAATTACCCTTATAAAGGAAATAACTTCGAAAATACTAATATATATTGAAATAAAATTCAAAAACGTGTTACTCTAGGGTTTCAGTTGTTCTTGAGCACCATATTCAACAGAAATGTTTTATCAATTTCTATTTAATAGCCATATTTTGAAGAGCACAAGAAAATAGCAACTACATCCATCGCAACGGATCCGAATCTCACCAAAATCAAGTACTGTTGGCTTCCTGCACATGTTGGAACGAGAATGCGATTAAAAATACAAGCCCATTTTGGTACACATATCGTTAATTTAATTGACATCATTGGGGTCAATCGTAATGTCAATGTTTTTTCATTCCTTTGTGAAATTCAGTTTCTTAAAATGATATAATTTTAACTGTACCATTTTTTAAAACTTTATTAGGATTTAAAAAATAACGAGCGTTTGGCGAAGTATGACCAAACTAGTCTTTGAGCCATTAAGCCAAATCAAACCAATTATAACAAAATGTTTTTTAAGATAATGTGACATGCATTTAAGTTGTGTTATTTAATACATCATACCTATTTTGTTTATCCCCCCGTGGGGCAACTCGGAATGAGGATGAGAAGCTTCCTTCAAGGTGGTGGGTTCTCGCTGCCCACAAAAGGTGGGGTGTCGGGCTTCTCCCATCGATGACGGCATGTACTTTCATAGCGAAGGAGTGTACCGTGGCCAGTAATGACCTTTAGGACTCAACACAGTTCCCTCAGTGTTGCTGTAGTGGAGGTCCAATCATTCAGTTTTTTTTATCCGTGTGCCTTCGAGACGGATCGGAGAGTCAGTGATATGACTTATACCTATTTTGTTTACGTGGACTTTCCTAACAGAATCAATGGCTTCACAGTACACTTAAAAATACAGCTGTTCCAGTCATCCATTTTCTAATAGTGACTTCTTTTTCGACAGTGCTGTAAATCCACTTTCTCATTATTTGATCATATTGTCCTTCCAATAAAGAAGAAAATAGTGTTGATTGTATTTCACCGAATCTCTTATTTATAATCTAATGCTCATAGCCTCTTCAGCATCAAATCTTGAATGTTAAAGCTTGCAAGATATATAAAGCACATTAATAGAATAATACATACAATTCTAAAGCAAATAAAACACTAGAAAATCAGTTCAATAACCTGCTGATGCTAGTATATGTCCCGCTAATCTTTATTTTCGAATAGCCTCATTACAGCTCCACTCACCAGTGCCTCTTTTATATCATTGATGTAGTCATGTGTACAATTCCGAATTTGGAGTAGAAACGCATTTTACTTTAGATTTGTGGAATTCGGGAGAAATGGGTTTCAGTGGATTCGTTAATTTATTTATTTGTGTCTTCTTTCTTTGTTATAGTACTAGATTAAAAAACAATGATGATGCATTTCAGATTTTATAGGAAAATTGCATTTGGCTTGATTTGGCATTAATTTGGAAAAAATAGCCTAAACTTAAGACTTCATAAAGTATTTTTTGTGCGTGTTTCAAAACTTTGATTAATCCAAAAAAGGTTACTCTTTCACTAATTCATATAAAATTGAACCCCATAAAGTGATTGTCTAAAGTTTAACTAAAAGAAAGAGAACATTACAAATACTTTAGCAAATTGTTTCTGAGATTATTTAAAGATATTCTGGAATGGAGGAATTTGTGGCACATCTTATGAGGAAAAAAATGGGGAGTGAAAATTTTGGACTCGGAAAATTGGAATGTATAAAAGCAATTAATAATAAATGAAAATAACAATTTTTATGATTATGGGGAGTAATTTGAAAGTAAAAGTTCATTTCCCTTGTCTTACATGGATTACAGTTCTTTCTCCTTCACTTACATGGATAGGAATTTTTCGTTTAACCACGAGCAAGCAAAATATTGTCAAATAATTTAGACCTGCTTCAGAGAAACATCGCCAAGACCTGCGCCAACTTGAATGCAAGCCTAACACAACAACTTCATTTTCGACGCCTTTTTTTTGGGGGGGGGGCGCACAAGTCTAAATTAGTTTGTTTCGTCTAACCGAAAAATAACTTTGAAATGCAACAATAACGAATTTCTTATAATCCAAACAGGAAGAAAATAAAAAGGAACATCAAAAAAAGAAAAAAATATTAGCTGACTGCAGCATTTTGAAAAGCAACAATCCTTCATCTATGCCAATAAGAGATAAAATTAAAATACCGCAAATTAATAAGATAGATGAATGGATCTCTATTAGATACTTTTATGAACACAATGAGGGGAGCATATGTGATACAAATAAAGTAACACGCCTTAAATGGCTGGTAATTTTACAGAATCATGGATATGAAGTAATATTTAAATGATTTAATAGAAATTAAAGATGTCAATAACCCCGGTAAATCCGCTGGTCAATAAAAAGGACTTGTAAAAAAAATATAAAAATGCATTACTTTCCATAAAACAAGCTTAATCATCAACTCCCTATTAAGAAATGAAAGAAAAGAACGATTTAAAAATGTTTCCATTGTTAAAACTCATAACAGAACAGAATATGATAGTATAGTTTGATTCATGTATTATTTCAAATCTAATTCAGTTTCAGCTTTTAACAATGCAATTTATAATTATTCGAACAATATCCAAAATCAACAATGACGAGATTTATCTTCTGAAAATATTTTTCATCTGTCCTATTGAAAAGTTGAGAATGAAATTTTTTAGTTCTAAGAAATTCTCAAGAAAATGCTCTTGAATTATTTTCAAGCGTTTGTATTCTTCTCTTCTAAAAGGAGGTATGTAAAAATATTATAGAGCGAGAGCAGTTATTTTATAGAAAATTTATTTGGAAGTAATTCATTTAAGGTTTTTAAAGATTTCTTGATTCTCCGTAAGCCTAAAAACTTCTGTAAACATTACTGCGTCATGTCAGACGCTTCTATATGTATATACTTATATCTGTCATATTTATATTTGTTTCCTGACGTTGTCCCAGACTAATATTGCATTTTATTCGATTTATTTGATGTTTTGATTTGGAAACATTGCTAGAAATTTAATACGTGCGTACGAAAAGTCTTAGTTTAATTTTTTTTTATTCGCATTCAATTTTACTTTCTCTTATATGAAGTATTGTAATCGTAAAAACCCAAACCTGAAATTTTGATTTATCTTTACATTTTAGAGCTCGCCGAGTCATGAAAACACATTTGTGCTATCCGTATATCAGCGTGTCTGTGTGTGAACAAAATTACTCAAAACATTTTGAATAAGACAAGAGAAATTTAGTTTATTGAATTACGACCAAATTTGTGCATTTCTTTCAAATTTTGAGAGAAATCTCTTCACAGGAAATCTGGCTGTCCGGCTGTTCGAGTGCATTCGGTAATTAAAAATGCAAATAGCTAGTTAGATAAAATTTGATACATAGGTTTCGCATCAAAAATATGTATGCTTATCACATTTTGAATCAAATTCACCAAGAGGTTGTCGAGTCTGTCAGTCTGTTCTTTCACATGCATGTAAACGCAATAACTCATAATGCATTTCCAAATAAATGAAATTCGGTGTATTATCCTGCGACTAAACTTGGTGTCAGTCGTCCTCCGAAAAGGAGTCCGAAAGGCATATTCTCACGATAGATTCACTAAAAATGCTAGATAAACGCCAAAGAAGTATATATCGAAACTACCGTTCAGAAATGCCATGCCAAGATTTCGTGGCTTACTCGAAGACCCTAATTTTATGAAAAAAAGCGAGATAAAACTTTTATTGCCAATTATGCCATAAGATTACAGAGGTTGGGCACTCTTGTGGATTGTTTCGTCTTTAGGAGAAATATAAGCTGGATCAAAGGCATTGGCATAGGCATTGGCTGGATCAAAGGCAAAATAATCAGGAAATAATCTTTTTCCTTCGTTTTGTTTTGCAAGAAAACTTTTTTCAAGGATTAATATATGAAAGGTAGCTAAAGAGACGTTTCCTCTTTCCAGTTCCGAAGATCAAAAGTAGCAATTATCAAAGTGGTCTGTGATTTTTGAATTCAGGACAGAAATGTCCTTTCGTTGGGAAGTCAAACTTTTCATTTTTACTACACTTTCATTATTATAACACTCAGAATTGTATTCATAAAGCAATATCAATCAGAATAAAAGAAAGTATTTGGATCTTCAGAGGGGTGGGAAAAATTGAAAGAGAGTATCACGGAGAATTCAAAGACGATTTTTTTATTTCTTTGAACCAATCGGAAAAAAAGAATTAAATTTAAGTACCAGAAAAAATTTTATTATATACTAGCTACCCATGATGACTATCTGGTTTTGCCGAATTGACTGTTTTTAATGTCAATATTTGGTACTTTGGGGTTCTCCCGTCGATCTGTCTACGCTCTCGAAATTGACCAATCCTTTTCCGTATCTTTTCTCTACTTTCCCAATTTTTATATCATGCACGTAAATTGATGTCCATTGATTTTATGACAAAATATTTTCAAACGTTAAATTTTGATAATATTATTTAAACACTTTTAGATTGCATAGTTATATATGTAAATGAACTTTGCTAATGTAATCAGATCGCTGTGACAGTAGATTTTAAAAATTTAGTTTCGGGTCATCCATTTTCTAACAGCACCTTGTTTTTTCGTCGAGACTAGGCATGCTCATTCAGTGCTTTTCTGCGCTGATATAATAAAACGAATATTTCTGCTTTCAACTATTGGAAACAAATAAGGTGATTAACCTACTGCATTGCATTCCAGGTGTTGCTATAACGAGGGAACTTTATCGTTGGATGACTTGCGACTCATGGTGGTTGATGCCAAGCTAATGGAAGTTTTGATGCTTTGCTGAAATGATCCATTTTGGAAAGTCAAAAAGTCACACCGATGCCCATTTTCAGTCTTGGTTATCTTCGTAGAAAAGATAAGTGATTATTTTTTATTAAGTTTAATTGCTAAAGTTTAGCAATAAAATCGTAGTTAAAGTAATAATTGTAATACTTCTTATATTCAATGCATCTAACTAATAAGAAATCGAGTATTTCCCGTATAGCGCTTTATTTTTTATTCAGGGTATTTTGTAACGAGATAAACAGTGAATGATACTAAAGAGCGAGGTGCGAATTTGAGGTGATGCATATTTTTTAAATTAACACTTATTAAGTGTAGGGCAATATATTGATTTTAAGCATCATATTGAACTTATTATATGAACTTGAGATTTTTCTTCTTTGATTTTTTTGCAAAGTTCTCAAATTTAAGGTATTTTAGGAATAAAAATTAACGGTATACGACCATATAATTCTTTTTATTTTTCAAATCAACTATCGACATGCTGTCAAGTCGCCAATGATTAAAAGCATGTATTATTAGGAAGGCAATACTTTGAAGCATTCAGCAAAATTCACCAGTAAAATATCTCATTTTGATCAATTAGGATTCTATATTGATGCATTAAAATAGATTGTATTATTTTTCATTAGCTGGAGGTCTCCTTAAAAATTATAACAGGTATAGCCAATTTGTTGTGTAAAACAAGTAAACAAAATTACGGAAATTACGAAAAAAAAATACGTAATAATATTTCTCTGGCATTTATAGTTCTCCAGATTATGAAGAAACTATTAGTAAAAGTGATAGGTAAATTTTGACTTAGTGTTTACAATATAAGTTGTGTTATTGATTATTGCAGCCTTTCTAGTTATTTCAATTTGTAATAATCTTTTTAAAATATAAGATTTTTGCTATAAAATAAATTCTGAAAAATCGATACATTGAAAATTAATATTAAATTATTATTACGTTTGCTACAGGATCACAAATTTCTGGCAAACAGGTGCTGGCTTTAATTCAGAATTGCTAAAAGATTTTTCTTGAGGGAAACATACGCGTTTAGATAGCTCTAAATCTTTCAGATTAAAGAAAGGGCCATTGGGGTGGAGAGCAATATAACTCACACAAGATATTAATATGAATCGTGCTTTTAGAAGCCGCTACTTGGCGTAAATAAGGTCTCTATCATTTCATCGTAGCCAATGTATAGGTGGAAGTCAGGAGGCAAAAGGAACAGAATTCGGAAGTCAAAATTTATATCTTACGGAATTCTAAGACGATGACCCATATCTTTTTTAGAAAAAAATAGTAGAAATTTATATCTTTCCGTTTATATTTATAATTTCGGGAGCAGTTGACGAATAGTAATGAGAAAAGAAGGGAGACATATTCGACAAGTAGGACCGTCATTTGCTCGTCTAGGAAATTTTATTTCTCTTCTCCTTCCCCCTTTATAATGAATGAAATCGAGACGAGATTTGCGTGTTCAGATTTTTAGCAAGCAGCTTACTCTTCTAAATTCGCTTACACTTTTAAAGATTTAAGTAAGTAAATTTTAATTAAATTCAGTTTCCTGTCGTGTAAGGACATATCTCTTGCAAAGTATAAAGGATGGATGAAAGGTTCGGTAGATAAGTGCGTAAAAAGCAGTAGTATACAGGGTACTTATATAAACATAAAACGTAAGTCTCCCACACGTTCTTTTTGTGTGAGCTTAAGAGGGTAGTTAATATGGGCATCATTATAATGTACACAAGATATTCTTCTGTATAAAACTTCATTCAACAATTATCTGGTATAAATAAGGTCTCTTTCATAACCTCTGTACTAAACGACTGTGTCTTGCCGCAAAAGGAGCAGAATTCGGATATAGAAATCTCTAGATTACACAATTTTAAGCTGATGACTCATCTCCTCCAGTTTCTATTCATGATTTCCTGAGCAGTAGAAGAATAGTGATGAGAAAAGAAGATGGGAATATGACAATTAGGACTGTCATATTCCCTTCAAGGAAATTTTGGGACTCTGACACTGACTCTTTTCTACTGAATGAAATCTAGGCTGATTTTAACGTATGTGGATTTCACGCAGGCAGAATACTCTTCTTTATCCACTTTCACACTTACAGATTTTAGTAAGCAATTTTTAACAACGTTCATGTGTATTTCGTTAAAAAAAATATCACGTGAGAAATATTAAGGTTAGATGGAAGGTTCCGGAAGATCAATGTATTATGAACGGTAGTCTATAAGGTACTTATATAAAGAGAAAAATAGTTTAAGTTTCTGTCACATGCTTTTAAAGTGTGCTTAAGAGGGTGGATGGGGCGGACAGCACCATACCATCACAACCTATTCTTCTGTATAACATTTCCTCGATATCAAAGGATAGCCGCGAGTCAGGGAGCAAAATAAGCAGAATTTTCCAGGAGAAATTTTCAGCCTACACAATTTCAAGCTAATGATGCATCTCCTAAAGTTTATATTTATGATTTCTTGAGTAGTAGAGGAATAGTAGTGAGTGAAGAAGAGGGATATATGACACGCAGGACTGTCATTTGCCCGTTTTCGAAATTTTCGGCATCTTCCACGTTCACTTTTCTAATGAATGAAATCGTTGCGGAGATTTAAGTGTTTAGATTTCTCGCAGGCAGCGCACTTGTCTCTATTCGCTTACACATTACAGATTTCATTGAGCAAATTTTAATTATTTTCATTGGCCTTTTGTTTAAAGACATATCACGTGCAAAGTAATAAGGTTAGACGGAAGGTTCAAGTAGAGTAGTACGTTATGAACAGTACTCTATAGGTTACTTATATAATAGCTCTATTACTTTAAGTCTCCGTTACGTGCATTTTGCTTGCGTTAAATATGGTGGATAGAGTGGACAACACCACAGCGTAACCTATTCTTATTTATCACACTTCATTCAACCTCTGCTTCGCATAAATAAAGTCTCTTTCATTTCCTATCTGATAAAAGATAGATATCAGTCAGGCAAAATGAGCGGAATTGCCCAATACATATCTTCAGCCTACTCTTTTTAAAGCTGATAACACATCTCTAAGTATATATTTATGATTTCTTAAGCAGTCGATGAATTGTGGCGAGAAAAGACCAGGAACGCACGACAAGAAGGACAGTCATTTGCGCGACAATGAAATTTTAGGTCTCTTACACATTCCCTTTTCTAATGAATGAAATCGAAGCTAATATTTACGTGTTTAGATTTTTCGCAGGCAGTATACTCTTCACTATACGTTTTCACATTAAAGATTTAAGTAAGAAAATTTGAAAGAATTTCATTTGAATTTCGTTAAAGGACATATCACGTGAAAAGTAATACGGTTAGAGGGAAGGTTCGAGCAGATTAGTGTGTTTTAAGCAGAAGTAGTCTATAGGGTACTTATATAAAGAGAAAACGTCAATAGTTTAAGTTTCCGTCACGCGCTTTTTTTTGTGTCCTTAAGAGGGAGGAAGGAGTGGACAGCATCATAACGTACACAACCATTTCTTCTATATCACATTCATTAAAATAGCTCCTTTGCGTAAATAATGTCTCTTATATTTATAGTAGTAAAAGACAGAAATTATTCCGGGCGAAAAATGATCAGAATGAGCTAGGAGAAATCTTTTTCCCTATACAATTTACAGCGAATGACACATCTCCTACAGTATATATTTATGATTTCGGGAGATGTAGGAGAATAGAAGTTAGGACATATTTGACAAGTAGGATTATAATTTTCTCGTCTAGTATATTTTAGGTCTCTTACACTTTCCCTTTTCTAATGAATTAAATCGAGGCTGAGATTTACGGGTTTGAATTTCTCGCAGACAGAATTCTCTTCACAATCCGCTTTTGCACTTACAGATTTTAGTAATCTAAATTTAATTACTTTCATTTGTCATTCGTTTATGGACATATCCCGTCCAAAGTATTAACATAAGTTGGAAGGTTCCTATAGATTTGTTTGTTAGACACCGTAGGCTGTTGGTAACTTATGAAAAAATTGTTAGTGTAAGTGTCAGTCATGTACTATTTGTATGTGCTTAAGGGAGTGAATGGAGGGGACAGCACCACAAACTACACAACTTATTCTTCTGTACCACACTTCATTCGACAGTTTCCTGGTGTAAATAAGAGTTCTTTTATTTCCCCGGTAGTAAAAGATAGACGTGAGACAGAGGTCAAAATGAGAACGTGCTAATAGAAATATTTAACAAGCACAATTTTAAGTTGATAACGCACCTCCAAAAGTTTATGTTTAAGATTTCGGGAGTAGTAGTATAAAAGTTGATGGAAAGGAAGAGGAACATATTTGACTAGTAGGATTATAATTTTCACGTCTAGGAAATTTTAGGTCTCTTACACTTTCCCTTTTCTATTAAATGAAATCGAGGCGACGATTTACAAGTTTATATTTCTCACAGGTAGTTTACTCTTCATTATTCACAATCACATATAAAGGTTTCAGTAATCATATATTAATTACTTTCGTTTGCATTTCTTTTAAGAACATATCCCGTGAACGGAATTAAGATGAGATGGAAGTTTGGGTAGAAAAGCATGTTAAAATCTGTAGGCTTTAGGTTACTTAAGTAAGAACAGTTAGTTTAATTCTCTGTCACGTGCTTTTTGTGAGTGCTTAGGAGGGTGGATGGGGATGTCAGCACCACAAAGTACAGAACTTATTCTTCTGTATCACTTATCTTTCAACAGCTCCATGGTGCAAATAAGGTCTCCTTTATTTTCCCGGTACTAAAAGATAGACGTGAGACAGAGTTCAAAAAGAAAAGGTGCAAATTGAAATCTTTACCAAAAAGAATTATTAGCTGATGCCGCATCTCCTACAGATTATGTTTATGATTTCGGGAGTAGTAGAAGAATAGTTGTTAGAATACAAGACGGGCAAAGTTAACAAGTGGGAATATAATTTTCTCGTCTAGGAAATATAGGTCTCTTACACTTTCCCTTTTCTCATAAATGATATCAAGGCTAAGATTCACATATTTAGATTTCTCATAGGCAGAATACTCTTAACTATCCGATATCAATCATAGAGGTTTAAGTAAGCAAATTTTAATTACATTCATTTGCCTTTCGTCTAAGGTCTTTACCGTAAAAAGTATTAAAATGAGACGGGTGGTTCGGGTAGATTTGTGTATTAGT
>JAPMOR010111271.1:2792-15490 GCA_026543865.1 Argiope aurantia | reverse complement strand
TTGAATATACATAAATCATAGATTGAAATTGATATGAATCATGAAAACTGATCAACAAATATGCATTATTAGCATAGTAAATCATAATGAAAGCAAACTTAATTAAAATAAAATCGATGGTTGAAACTCATAATCTACATAAATAATTGAAAAATGCAGTCATCATTATAAATGAAAAAGATAAAAAAATACATGCTATGATAAAATTAACTAATCCTTTTCATTATTTATACTCAATACTTGATTAAGTTTATTTCTTTCAATACTTAAGAAGGTGGGATGACAAGCATAATAATGGTAAAATAAAGATCATATACTTACTATGTTGATTAATTTGATAAAATATTATGTTTCATCATTCAAAACAGGATTATAAAATTCATGAACTGTAGTAAGACAAACTGAATATTCACACAATACATAACACATGTTTAAAACAATTATTTTAACAACCTTAATTAAAAATCCTTTTTTAAGTATTTTATTCGCAAATAAATCTACAATGCAGATATATTATGTTCAAAATTTTTTTATGTATATAGATCCAATTTTGTTTTGTATATCTAATTTTGTTTTATAAACAAAAATTCACTGTTAAAATCTTAAAAACAGAGAAAAATTAGCACTATATAAAGACAACTTGATTTTTTTAATGATGATATGAATTAATATAACAGAATATGACTGAACTTGGGAACAAATTACAATATTAAAATAATTTATTATGATTACCTTCTTTTTCTTGTAATATATGAACGGTATCTCCCACAGTGAGATGCAGTCTGTGTGGCCCATTTTGTTTAAAATTACAAACAGCTGAAAAGAAAGAAGAAAATACACTCATTAATCATTGCTAAAAACAAAAATACAGCATTTGTCAACCAATTACAAAAGAAAGAAAACATTTTTTTTTCTCCTTACCAACGGCATATTTTGCTCGATCTTTAACGAAAGTCCACTTAGTCATGATAGAAAAATATTTTTTATTTTAATTCTCAGCTTCCCATTAATATTATAAGGGTGTAACACAAATTGAAAGAAAAAAAGAAGCGTATCATCCACACTTCCTGCGAATCACCTTTAATTAAAAATCCGGATTTGTAAACATATCAGATCCAGGGAAATCGGTTGCCATCCTTTTTATAATAAATTGTAACCAAATAGCAACAAGTGGAAGACAAAAACAAAAACACCTTGATAGACTCAAGTTCGATTGCGATGCAGGGAGAAGGATCTGCAAATTATAAAATAACTTTAAATTTATGAAAATCTTCCCACTAAAGATGGCAAATGTACAAGGTAAAATCAAATTATGTACACTTTGTAAACCATTTGGAATACTTTTTTTTTATAATTAATGTACTATTAAAAATAAGTCTTACCGCGTAGGATGATTTCGAGGAAAATAATCAACAAATTGTAAAAATTGATTAGAAAACTCAGGAGTTTCTTATTTATTGTTTCAAAAATATAAAAACAAAAATAAAATGGCCAGTAATAAAGTTTTAAAAAGAAAATTATCAAGAATTTTCTTATATTTGATCATGACTAGTGCCATTTTCCCCAGAGATAATTTAAGTAAAAAACTTTTTTAGCATAGCATTTATCGGACCATAATTATTTCTTCAAAAGTAATTTTTTCAGCAATTCCCGAGCAGAATAATATTTTAGCGATATGTGAATGCGCGAGGATAGAACCTGCGACCTTGTGGTTCGCAGGCCAGTAATTAAACCCTTGTGCTCGTGCAGCGTAGTTATTAACTGGCTTATATGCTATTCACCACAATATGACAAATGTCTGTATTTCGCATAAGTTAATAGAGAGCTAGAATCACTTGTATCATAGTTTGAGGCTGGCATGAAAACCTATTCGATGAACATTGTAGTGCTAGGCCAAATGACGGTATTTGAGACCTGTGCCCATTCTGTAACTTTTTGCTAACGCAAAGTTAATGAAATTTTATCCATTCGAATCGTTTCATCTTTGATGGATGGATGGATGGATGTTCGATTTTTATGGCGCAAGAGCCAAAACTGGCTATGCTGCGCCAAAACACGTGGCATGTGTATATTACCATATGATTGTTAAACAAAACATTCCCTCAAGGTTAAAATACAAACAACGTTTTACACTTATAAAAAGGAAACACAATAAGTTTAAAGGATAAAGATCTTAAAATTATAACTCCAATTATGGAAAATATTCCCAGAAAATATTTAAAATCCCTATAGTATTCATATAATTCCTCATACACCCCCATCACTTATTCTACCATTTGTCCCTACATCTACAAAAAGAAATTTTAAATTGGCATCAACTAAAGCCATTAATACAATACTAAAGTCTCCTTTGTAATTATAGTATAGTGAGCCAGAGTTTGGAGGGGGAGAAATTTTAATATGTTTTCCATCCGGAGCACCAATGCACTGAGGAAATTGCCACATAGAGTAAAAATCGGCGCTCACAGCTTCCCATTCAGTCTTTGTTGATGGCACATGCAGATGATTTGGGCTTAACACTTTCACAAGTGCATTGCACACCAATTTAATAATGCCTAAGGAAATTCAAAAATAGAATTTGAAATATATAAATTTTATGCTGTAAAAAATGATATAGGGAAATACAAATAAATTCAACATACCTGATATAGTGTTTTGGGCAATTCGAAATTGGAAAGATAGGGAGCTTTGTGTTTCACCTATAAAGGTAAATGAACATAAAAAACATGCTGCTAATTTGTATTATTTCATTAACACAATATAAAAATACTACATGCAACACACAAATCGAATTTGTGGTTTATATAATCCATTATTCATCCAATATCTGAAGATACCCTCATCTTTGATAACTACAATAATGAAATTTAAATTTTTGAAAATTATTTGCAAGCATTTAAAAAAAAATCAAAGATGCTATTTCAATTATATTATGTAAAGATGGAGAGAAAAAAACCATATATTTTTTGGAAAAACCTGGATTATCAGAGATAAAGATAAGAAAACAAATATTTGTTATTTAAATATTAAAATGCTTGTCTTTTTAATGTAAAGAGTAATGTAATAAGTGAAAAAAAAATCTCGCCAGATGCAAGGTATCTCAGGGTCACAGCAAGTTTTTCTGCTGGAGTGATGGCTATTCTCATGTTCGTATCTCTTCGAGAAATATAAGGAGATACCAATGATAGAAGACACTCGAATGATGCTGTATTCATTCTTATCCATCTTCTATAACCTTCAGCATCCTAAATTTAAAAATGCAATTTTAATTTTTCAGACTGAACAACTTTAAGATTATATGATTGAATGGTTTGAACATTCAAACAATATCAATTCTGTTCATTAATACAAAATGTGCTAATAATTAAAATTCCTTAAAAGTAAATAATCAATAGACAAATCTGGAATGCATATCTTAGGTATTGCAACTAAATTAATTAAAAAATTACTCCACTAAGCAAGGACAGTGCATTTTCTAACCAAAGTTAATAATAAAGAATTCATTTTATAGCTGCATTATTCCGTAAAATTATCAAACAATTTATATAAAAAATGGAAGCTAATTTTTTGCTTACCTCCAAAGCCAATTCTTTCATTAGATTTTCATAGCAGCCTTTCTGTCTATGTCTAAGCAGCCATTTCCGCGACCACAATTTTCTTTTCGATTTCTCTTTTTCTTTTAGCACTGTTCCCAGGATAATGCACAATAGCGCTGTCTCAGCAAAATCCATTTTGCACCGAGCAATTCAACAGAATCCAACAACTCGAGCAACAGAATCCGACGAGTTATGAAATGAGAAAACTGCAGATATTCACTAAGTAGAAGTAGTGAAAAAAGAGCGATAAATGCACCATAAAATACACCATTCATTTTAGGTTTACCAGACAGCAAATGCTCAAGTGAAAGTACACTTCGTCTACACTTTCGTGGTCGTTTGTAAACGATAGTGTAGACGGTATTTTGCCGTGTGATAAGGCCTTAAAATGGAAAAAATTTATACCTCTTAAAAATTTAAAGATATTCCTGTGAGGGTGTTCCCCCACCAATTCATGCATTTCCAATGTTAATGAATTAAAAAACCGCACACGATGGAAATTAAATTTAGGACACTGAATTAAAATGTGTAAAACTGTAAGATTAACATTGCAGTCTGAGCACATCGGTGGACGCTGACCAAACAAAAGATGTTTGTGCGTAAGGCGGGTGTGACCAATGCGTAGTCTGGTTAATTTGACATCTGCCCCTCGAACCGAGACAGCAGGCCACAAGTTAATAGTCGATTTAATAAAATGCAATTTATTTTGTATTTCTCTATCCCAGGATTCTTGCCAAACAGAAAGTATGTACTTGTCATATGTGGCAAACAAATCAAAATGAGTGCATGGTCTTGACAGACTATGTAGAGCCGCTCTCGCAGTGCAATCAACCTTTTCATTGCCAACTATACCTACATGACTAGGTATCCAGCAGAAAAGTATGCTGAAACCCTTTGTTTGAAGAGTTTTTAAGCGACAGTGAATATCGATTGCAACAGGACGTTTACATTTTGTAAAATGATACAGTGTCTCCAAGGCTCTCCTACTATCTGAATAAATGCAAAAAAGGCGCTCTTCGGAAAGAGAAATTTTTTCAAGGGCCAACAAAATTGCAAATAATTCAGAAGTTAAAACAGAACACGAATTGTGCAGGCGGTAACTATACGTTACTGTTGGGAAAACAATACTACATCCAACAGTTTGTATCGATTTTGATCCATCTGTATAAATCTGTGTATAGGCCGAAAATCGATGCTGATGCTAAATAATTGTTGGAAAACAACTGAAGCAGTAGTAGCTTTATCAAAATTTAAAAATGGGTTAAAATATGAAAAGTCAGGTATTTGGTATTTGGTATTTTGAGGATTTTTTGATGCAAGAGCCATAATTGGCTAAACTGCGCCATGCATATGGTCAAAAATTTAAATCCAAGACATCAAATGCTAAAAGGTAAACAGTAGTTTCTAAAATGTGCGCTAAAAAAAACATGGTAATATTGGCAGAATTGTTTAAAAATTTGCAATGCAAGCAAAAAAATAAAAAAGACAGAATTATCAAATATACTGAAAAAAAACAAATGGCTTTCAAGAAATTAAAAAGATTTGGATGGTGTATTTCATCCATCAAGTCACGCAAGGTAACAGATGAGCAATTAAAAAAGTTCTGACGATGTGAATTAAAAGAAGGACATTCGATCAAAATATATTGCACAGTAAAATTTTTATGACAAGTGGGACATACGGGCGCGCTATCTCCAAAAATGAGGTGCTTATGAGTGAAACGCGTGTGTCCTATACGGAGGCGAGTCAATTTGACGTCGATCTCTCGTATAGGAAGAGCAGACCACAATCCAATGGAAGGTTTGATAGAATACAATTTATTATGGATATGCAGATCCCAGTTCCTTTGCCAAGTAGAAAAAAGATGTCTAAGTAATGTTTTCTTCGCATCACCATATGGTAATTCTTGTGATAAAGGTGAAGAAGCAGTTTTTGCGGCATAATCAGCCGCTTCATTGCCATATATTCCCACATGACTTGGAACAAAGCTAAAAATTATATTAAATCCCTTACTCTTGAGAAACTGCAGAGTAGTCAGTATTTCCAAGGCAAAGGAATGCAATCGATTGTCATAGTGGCATAGTGCTTCCAAAGCACTCATGCTATCTGTGTATATAATAAAATTGCGTTCATTGGCAGATGAAATCTCCTGAAGTGCACAAAAAATTGCCAACAACTCAGCAGTAAATACAGAACAAAAATTATGTAAACGATAGCTCAGCGTCTTGGATGGAATAATAATGCCACAACCAACAAATCCATCCGACTTCGAGCCATCTGTAAAATTTTGGTGTGAAATCTGAATATTTACAACGATGATAATGAAATAGCTGTTTGAAAACTACTGGCGCTGTTGTGGATTTATCACATCCAACAAAGGGATTCATAAAGGAAATTTGTGGTATATCCCAAGGTGGAAAGGACCACAAATCGACCGACTTAATAAGAACATTATCAAGTTCCGACTCTTGCAGAAATTCTTTGACTCTCTCGACGATTGGTTGGTTGGTTATTTAAGATTTTTGGCACAAAAGCCAAATCTTTCCATGCTGCGCCACTCGAATGGTGAGATAAATCAAATTCATATAAAAAGTAATACTAAGAAATTTATATATAAAAAGCTAAATTTCAAAGGGAAACGTATTAAAACTAGTACTCTAAATATAATATACTTTTCATATTTTCTAATAAAGGCGACAAACAAATTAAAGACGAAAATTTAACAAATTGAGGAAGCAAAACTAAATAGAATGTAAAAAACCAATGTTATGTAAAAATTTAAAAATGTTAGGGTGAGGACTTTCACCCACAATCTCTCGCAACTCGATGGATAGCGAATTAAAAAACTTTAAGCGATGTGGATTAAAATTAGGGTACTCTATTAAAACATGTTTGACTGTTAAAATTACATGGCATTTTGGGCATGAAGGGCATTGTTCCCCAAATAAAAGATGCTTATGGCTAAAGTGGGCATGGCCAATACGCAGTCGAGTCAATTTAACGTCTAATGCACGTACAGGGATAACAGACCATACACTTGTCATTGGATCAACAGAGTGTAGTTTATTCGAAGTTTGCTGTTCCCAGGATTGCTGCCACAAAGCGCGAACATGATCAGCAAAATATTTTTTGCATCGTCATATGGAAGTTCACGCTGTAACAAAGAACTTGCCGTTTTTGCCGCAACATCTGCCATTTCATTTCCGGGTATTCCGACATGACTCGGGAAACAACAAAATAAAATTTTTGCGCCTCTTTTTTCAAGATCGCGAAGAAGAACAAGGATTTCCATAGCAACAGGATGCATCCGATTGTTGAAATTGGAAAGAGACCTCAAAGCACTGATACTGTCAGTATAAATGCAGAATGTCTGGTTAGAAGAAGCTGAAATCAGTTGAAGAGCGCAAGCTATTGCATCAATTCAGCAGTAAAAACCGAGAAAGACGTGGGCAGGCGATAGTTATAAGTTTCAGAGGGAAACACTACTCCGCTACCAACATGCCGGTTGGATTTTGATCCATCAGTAAAAACTTCTGTATAAGGGTAGTATTGACAACGATGATAGTGAAAGAGCTGCTGAAAAACAATCGGTGCTGTTGTAGATTTATCGTAACCAGAAAAAGGGTTCAAAAATGAAAATTGTGGAACATCCCAAGGAGGAAAAGAATAGAAATTTATTGGTTGAATTAAAACCTCGGTAAGTCCCGAATCATGAATGAAAGCTTTAACCCTCTCATTAAATGGAGGAATGTGAGACGGGCGAGCATCATAAAGTCTCCGAAGACCAACCGGGAGAGACAGGTGATTAACAGGATGTTTCGGAGCTGATAGCATTCGAAAAAGGTATTGTGCGGTTATCTTCTTACGTCGAAGATTTAAAGGAAATTGACTGCATATGGCATACAGGCTTTCTACTGGTGATGTGCGAAAAGCACCAGAGCAAATTCTAAGGGCAGAATGGTGTATCGTATCAAGCTTTCGCAGAACGGAAGGATGAGCAGATGCATATACCATGCACCCGTAATCAATGCGGGATAAAATGACGGCGTGATAGATCCGTAAGAGGGATGTACGATCAGCCCCCCAGGAAGTATTAGATAGTACCTTCAGGATGTTGAGAGATTTCTCGCACCTCTTCCGCAGATGCAGGACATGCGGAAGAAAAGTGAGCTTCCTATCAAAAATGACACCTAAAAACCGTATTTCATCGGCAGAGGGACTGGCAGTTCCACGAATATTGATCAGAGGTTCTGGATGCAGCTGTTGTTTTCGGCAAAAATGCACGCAACGACTCTTTTCCGGAGAAAGAGTGTGCCCATTTTTATCACACCACGAAACTAGTTTGTTGACTGCATTCTGCAGTTGCCGTTCAATTATATGCATATTAGAACCTTGAGTGGAGATCTGCAGATCGTCAACATAGAGCGTACCTTGATCAGATGGAGGAAGCTTACTAAGAATTTCGCTAAAATAGGTTATGAAAAGAGTGACACTGAGAACACACACTTGCGGAACACCTTCAGCTTGATTAAAAATATCGGAATAAAAATTACCAAGACGTACTCGAAAAGTACGCGAGGTTAAAAAGTTTTGAATAAAAATAGGGAGATTTCCTCTAAAATCTAGGTTAAAGAGAGTTCGTAGAATACCATAGCGCCACGCACGGTCATAAGCTTTTTCTATATCGAAAAAGATAGAAACAAGGTGGTTTCTTTGTACAAAAGCATTACGAATTTGGGTTTCCAGAAGGACGATGTTATCATAAGTTGAACGTCCATGGCGGAAACCACTCTGTAGTGGCGAAATGTAATCATGTTTTTCTAATTCGAATACCAGGCGGGCATTGACCATGCGTTCGAAAGTTTTACACATCGAGTTAGTTAAAGCGATTGGTCTATAGTTCAGAGGGTTTGCAGGATCTTTTCCAGGTTTAAGGATTGGGATAACTATAGCTTCACGCCATTGTAATGGAAACTCCATATTCTATTAAATAGCTTTAACAAATTGGAAAGAGAGACCTCGTCCAAATGGCGAAGCATATTATAAGTTATACCATCAGGACCAGGGCTACTAGCATTAGAGCAAGCCAGTGCACTTTTCAACTCGAACAAACTAAATTCGCAATTATATGGAAGAGATCTACGGGAATTAAATTGTAATTTACTTCCTTCCGCTCGCTTCTTAACCACCAGAAATGATGGACTGTATGAATCTACAGCGGAAACTTTTTCAAAAGTATACCCGAGATTATTGGCAACTTCAAAAGGCGAAGGGTATACCACATTTTCCGATTTTAATACAGGAAAGGAAAAATCGGGGTATATTCCATTGGCTGCTTTGACTTTCTTCCATAATTGTTTGCTAGGAGTAGAATAAGTGATAGTAGAAACATATTTAAGCCAGGATTCCCTCTGACTACGCCGACGGATACTGCGAGCGTAAACTTTAGCTCGTTTAAAAGCAATGAGATTTTCCGTAGTAGGACACCTACGGAATTTGTTCCAAAGTTGCTTTTGTTTTTTGTAATTATCGTGGCAAGCTTTATTCCACCACGGTCTACGAAATTTTCTTAGACGTGGGGAAGGCTTGTGAATACTATTATTTGCAGCATTAATAATGCTATCAAGGGCTTGTTGTACCGCTGCGGATATATCTGCTGTATAAACCATAGCTTCAGTAATTTTTGCCTGTTTTGTGAATGCAGACCAATCCGCTCGCTGAAACAGAAAATAAGGCGAACTCTGAATCATACCGCCACTGTCAGCATGATAAATTATTATAGGGAAATGATCACTACTGTGAAGATCATTTTCAACTGTAAAATTCAAATACGGCAAGAGAACTGGCGAACATATTGCAAGATCTAGATTGTGAAAGGAGCGTGTTGGTTCGTGAAAATAAGTTTTCTCGTCATTATTGAGCAGACAGAGACAGTTATTAGAAATAAACTGTTCGATCTGCCGCCCACGAGAATTTGTTCTATCTGAACCCCACAAAGTAGAATAGCCAATAAAGTCACCAAGTAGAATAAACGGCGCTGGAAGTTGATCAACTAGATTGTCAAGATCTTGTTGACTAACAGAAGCATTAGGTGGTAAATAGATACAGCAAACTGTAATTAATGCTCTTGCATGCACTTGAACAGTCACAGCTTGCAAATCAGTATGGAGTGAGAGAGGTGTGCTCGGAAAGGAATTGGAGGTTAGAATACAGACGCCTCCAGAATTATGCAAGCCGTTTTCTGCATCTTTCCGAACGGTATTGTAACCATGTAATTTTAGTGGGATGTTTGTCTTCAAGAAAGTTTCTTGAAGCCAGAGACAAGCGGGATGAAATTTGTTAAGAATTGTCCTAATTTCATTTAATTTGGGACGAATGCCACGACAGTTCCATGAAATACAAAAACCCATTAAGAAGCGTGTGTTTTAAAAGCAGTGGTAGGAACATTAGATGGAGTTGGCGATAACTCGCAACTCATTTGGAGGTCATTATCATCCTCTTCAGATGGATGAAGTGAAATGCTATCGGGACTTTTGGGTACGCCACTAAAAATGGATGATAAATCCTTGTGGACTATGCCCTGACTCGCAAGTCCCAGAGCGACAGAATTATGCAAAGTTGACTTTTTCATTTTTTGATGAAGATTATTTTGAGGGATGCCACGTTTTGAAATCTTAAGCTTTAATGCTTTGTTCGATTTTACTTTGCGTTGATGCTTTTCCGGTTTACTGGGCTCAGAAACACTAGTTATTGAATTTTCAGAATTTGTATCAGTCCCTTTTGGTAGATGTTTAGTTTTGGGCATATTCTGCACACAATTTGCACAGGAGCAATTTGCACAAAATTGTTTTTTGGCAATAGAAGCGTAAGTCACACCTGGTGTTGGCGTTTGAGCAAGTACTTTTCGCCTGGCCTCAGGGTGTGGAATATCTTCCTTAAATTTAACCGATACAATCTGCTTTTCCAATGTCCAACGGGGGCAAGATCGAGAAAAGGAACTGTGGTTACCATCACAGTTCGCGCACTTTTCCTGTGCAGAACACTGTTGGTTGTCATGACCTTTTTCTCCACAGCGGGCACAGGTGAGAGTCCCGCGGCAGCTGGTTTTAGAATGCCCAAAGCGTTGGCATTGGAAACAACGGAGTGGGTTTGGAATATATGTCCTAACCGCCAATTTCATATAACCAACTTTCACAGATTCAGGTAATTTAGGATTGTTAAACGTGAGAATGAAGTGCTTAGTAGGAAGGAGTTGTCCATCCCGCCGGATAGTTATACGGCGTACATGAGTTACTCCTTCGGGTTTCAGTTCCGCAGTAATTTTTTCAATGGAATCTCGCCACACTTTATTACATCCTTTGAAGAATTTAATGTAGCGTGAGCACTTACGCTTACAGATATTGTTCCCAATGTTTTAAGTTTCAGTATTTGTTGTGACTGCTTTCGGGAACTCACTTCCACAAGCAAATCACCAGATCGTAGTTTCCGGGTCGATGATACAGTACCAAGTGATCCAGTAATGGACTTTTCAACGAGAAAAGGTGAAACATTATGAAAGGTCTCATTGTTTGTTGAAATGCGCTTTATGATAAAAAATTTGTCGAAATGAATTGGAGATGAAGTTTGATTCTTTTGTTGCCCACTGAAGGGAGCAAAATTTTTTTTGCCCATACGATATTGATGGGGGTTCAGGCCCGACTGCACCGCCCACCACGGAGCCCAACAAGGGATGGCAGCCACCGGCTCTGGGCACTTCCAGCCTCGGTACTTACCATAGTGCTAATCGGTTACCTATACGCTCGGAGTTACCCCCGGGGACAGTGACCACCCTTAACGCCAAGCCCAAGGAGTAACCCCTTCGCTTGATCCCTAGCAGACTAGCTACTCAGGTGACAAGGTACCAGCCGATTGATACACCGGGGACCACAGTGAATCACCCGTCTAATGGGTCGCCACGCACGGCAAACACGTGGGGGTATTTGCTGTCCATGAGAAGCAGGAAGCAAACAGAGCGGCGACAGCTTCTCATGGAGAGCTCCCTCGCCTACCCACGAGGGAAAGAAAAAAAAAGGTGACAGCAGAAGGCGCAGAAGAGAGTAAACCTAAAGGGAGTAAAGATCCCTGGGTACCTCGGGATTGGGACACCCGTACTCACCTATAGTAGGTGAGCCCCTGAGGGGGACTCTCTCGACGAAAGGGAGAATGTGAGAGGTGCGAGCAGCATAGAGTCTGCGAAGACTAACTGGAAGTTTCATTTGACTTATGGGCCCCTCAGGGGCTCACCTACTATAGGTGAGTACGTTTGTCCCAATCCCGAGGTACCCAGGGATCTTTACTCATTTTACGTTTACTCTCCTCTACACCTATTGCTTTCTACTTGATCCTTCCATCCCTCGACGGCAAGCGAGGGAGCTCTCCATGAGAAGCTGTCGCCGATCTGTTTGCTTCTTGCTTCTCATGGACAGCTAAAACCCCACGTGTTGGCCGTGCGTGGCGACCCATTAGAAAGACGGGTGGTGCACTGTGATCCCCTGTGCATCAATCGGCTGGTAGCTGGTCACCTTAGTGGCTAGTCTGCTAGGGATCAAGCGAAGGGGTTACTCCTTGGGCTTGGCGTTAAGGGTGGTCACTGTCCCCGGGGGTAACTCCGAGCGTATAGGTTCCGGCTAGCACTAGGGTAAGTGCCGAGGCTGGAAATGACCAGAGCCGGTGGCTGCCTTCCCTTGTTGGGCTCCGTGGTGGGCGGTGCCGTCGGGCCTGAATTTCTCTCAATATCACATAGGCTCTTCCAAAAAATCTCCCTTCAGTGGGCGTCCTAAGAATCTAAATTTTGTTAACTTTCAAACGACCAACTTTCATCATTTCGACTCCTTTTTTATAATGAAACGTGTGTCCGAAAATAATGAAACATTTAATAATATCTCTCCTTTTCTAGTACAAAAAGCTATTGCAGCAACAGTCGGAGACGTGTCTTCCATTCGAAAAATGCGTTCAGGTGATTTGTTAGTGGAAGTGAATTCTAAAAAGCAGGCTCAACAAATTCTTAAAATAAAAGCTTTGGCTACATTTCCTGTGACAGTCGCACCTCATAATTCCTTAAAC